>RJWJ010045496.1:0-11717 GCA_004363605.1 Indri indri
AAAAAAAAAAAAAAAAGAAAGAAAGAAAGAAACACATGGGAAGCTGCAGCTTCCTTGCATTTTTTGTAACCAGAGATGTCAACACTCTACATTGCAGGAAAAAAAAAATCCAAAGATCAAAGATAAGGAGAAAAACCTAAAGTGGCCAGAGTGATAGGACATAATATTCCCTTCAAACAGGCAATAAAACTATTAGGTGACTTCTATTTCAAAAAAAAAAAGAAAAAGGAGAAGGAGGAAGACTAATAGAAGCCACCACCTGAAGATAGTAGAATGACATTTTTAATATCCTTAAACAAAATAATTATAATGTAGAAATTCTCTAACCAGTAAAAATATACTTCAAAAATAAAGGTAAAATAAAGGTATATAAGATAAACAAAGCCAAGAGAATTTGTCACCAGAAGACCCGAGCTATAAAGAAATACCAAAAAGAATTCTTCCTGCAGAAGAAAAGTGATCCCATATTAAGGCATAGAAATGCAGGAAGGAATGCAGTGTACCAGAAAAGGTCAATATGTGGGTGAATGTAAATGAATATTGACTATATAAAGTAAATGTGATAATGTTTTGTGGGTATGAAAATACATGTAGAATTAAATTAAATGACATAAAAAGAGCAAAACGCAAAAGGAGTTAAATGGCATTAAACTGTTCTAGGATTATTTTAAGTTTCTAATTTATCATAGACTCTAGTAAATTAAGGATGTGTGTACTAATTCCTGGGGAAATGAAAGAATATGTAGCTAGCCGCATAATGACCAGGAAACAAAGCAAGGAGGAAGTTTAAAAAAAAAAAAAAAAGAAGAACAGTAATGGTTAGTTCAAATAGAAAACCAACAGTTACGTGGCACTTTCAACCCTAATCATAACTATATTAAATAATAAACTGGATAAATGCCATAATTTAAAGACAAAGATTATCAGACTGAATAAAAATTATCTACGTTTATTCAAAATACATACAAAAATCTTCTTGTATGCATCCAAGCAAAACATTTTTGGCAATATGAATGGAATGTTTTGTTTATAAGGAAGATGAATAAAAGTTGTTTAGTAAAGCAAAGAAATACAGGTTCCTCAAATAAGCTTATGGGAACAATTTGGCACAAGCCCATTCTTTCTTAATTGCTGCTATTGGTAACATCAATTCAATTTTGTTTCCTGTGGGTCTTTCATGCATCAAGCTAACTCCCTGATGATTTCTGCTTTTCTTCCCAGACTTTTAGCTGTAGCAAAACATTTCACTCAGCAGGGACTTAGACGCAGGGATACATTTGACTTGTCAACACTGAGCATTCAGATATGCATTAAAAATAAACCCCAGCATATCTAAAAACTTTTACTGGATAAATTCCGCAGGAAGGACTTCTCAGACTAAAAAACACAAAGGTTATATCTAAAGAAAGCAATTACTGTGCAAAACATCTCAGAAACAACAGTACCATGACATTCACCTCCCGATTTCTACATTCGGTATTTCTAAAACTAAATTAAGCATGCAAAAAAAAACTCATAAAACCTAGAGAACATTAAGTGGTATGCTTAGAAACTAATGTAAATAGATTCAAATAAAGATGACATTAAAAACAATAGCTACTGGGAGAACCTTAGAGCACACATAGGATTTAATAGAAACCCATTACTTTAGCCCTGAATTGACATTTTAAAAAACAAAGAAATTAATGATATGCATTTCAAACCAATAGCAGGTAAGAAAAATATCTCCACCTCACAGAAGTAGCCTATGTAGGTAAAATTTCGAAAGCTTAATGTAAAATGTCAAACTTGGATGCTTTCTAAATGTATATGAAAACAAACAACATAAGCATGTAGACCAAAATGTTAATTTATTAAAATTAGTTTTTTTCTTATCCCTCACTTCAAGTATCATTTAAGAATACTCATACACAAGTTATGTTTTTGGAGTCATTTAATGATTATATGGGCAATGGCCCACAAAATAAAAAGATTAATAAATAAATGTGCTCAACATCTTATCTAGACATTTAGAAATTTAATAAACAGCAATGTTAGTAAAAAAATACTAATATGCCACAAACATCTCGATAGGAATATTTAAACATTCTTCTGTAAATTTTTAAGGAAAACCTTAAGCATGTTCTCTAAAATATATTTTTTAGTAATAAAAGGTTTTTCATCCCACTGAAGTACAGCAAGGAGCTAAATTTCACCACCTAAGAGAAAATTAAAATCAAGATGGAATCCATTCCTTCATGTAATAAAACACCATCAATAATATAGAGAAAGTAACAAAAATAAGTTAGTTTGATGGAAAAAAAATACAGTTACCATTTCAGAAAGGGTAAAGTTTACACACCTCAGTTGCTAAAACATAGCACTGGGAGCTCAAAAGACACTTTTTATATCCAAAAGATAAAATATAAAGCAATGGAAAATCAAATAACATAATACAAAATATGTGTTATTTGAAAATATAAAAAAAGAGTTCATGAATTTTTTCAGTACTGTAAATATTATCCAGTTTGCCAAGGATCAAGTCCCCAATTAGATTAATATTCTGCATTCTCTACAGCATGAAATTGTGGAAAATATACTCAGAAAAGTCAGAAATAATACGAATTTTTATTGTACAATGTTTAATTAGGTACTAACATAAGAAAGTCATAATGTTTGAATAGTTTTAGCATGCCGTAAATAAACATTAACTTAAAGAGAGAAACATTCAGGACAAGTAAAGGAGGAGTTTAAAGTTGTCCTCGGTTTATTCATTTCATAATTGTTATAGTTATATGAAAATGGCACTAGTGGTGCCTCCTATTTGGAAATATTTGTCCCCTTTCAAAAAGCTCTTCTAGAACTATGGGTAAGGGCTGAAGGAACAGAGAAGAGAGAGAACATAAAAGGACACTCTTTTTCCCTGATTCAGAGTGGTAAAATAAAATGGTCAATCAGAATCCAGATGGAATTTAGGCAAAAGAGATGCCTGGAGCATCTTGCCCAATCTTGCCTTTAACCTACATCTCAACTGTAAAAGGATGTCTGCGGGATCTGTTGACCAGGATCACCTTAGTGCTCCCTTCAGCTTGACTAAACTTTAGATAGATTTCTTTCTGATCCTAGGCAGCTGACCTCCCTTTCCTTAGAGCATTTACTCTAGAAAACTTGCAATCAAAAGTCCTTTCTCTGTTTCTTGAAATGCAAATCTTCTCTCAGCCTCTTTCCAGTTTTGCAACCCAACAATGTCTTTATCAAACACCTGGGGGTGATCCCTTTAAATTGCAATCATCAGGAAAGATAGAGCCTCCATCTCCCACAGTCTCTTCCACAAGCACCAATTAGCAAACACAGATGGCCTAATCACATAGGCCCTCCTCCTTACTGTCCTCAGGTACTTTTCCACTAGCTCACCCCAGCGCTTCAAAACTCTACCACCCTTTTGTTTCTGCAGAGTTGAGTTCCATTTCTTTCCCTATCACAATAATCTCAAATAAAGTCTTCCTTGTCTATTTAACATGTCTGATGCAATTTTTATTTGACACTGTAATCCTACTCAATTCCCAGGTTGAAAGAAATAACGTACATGTTTCTCAATAAATAAGCAAGCAGAAGTGCAAAAAAAGGATAAAAATTATAGAATTAACACTTCATTTCTGATACGGGTAATAGCAGTCAATATACTGTCAATTAGGGTTCCTACTATGTTTTAATCAGGAGAAGCATTAAGTTAGTTATTTCCAAACTTGATTCTTGTTATCACAATGTATAGCTTTGGAGACCTAAGACTTTCTTTTTTACAAGTTGTACATCTTTCCAAATCTTTCACAAGTGTCTTACCATTACATGAAGTGAATCATACTGTCAACTATTCCATTTCAGAATCTATCTTGGGTTTGAATTGCCCAAGACAATTTTTGTGACGCCTGTCTCAATGAAATGTAATTTTATTTTATCACCTCCCCTTTTTAGAAGTTTAGTTGTATTTTAAAGTATCAAATTTCAACAATGAATGGTTTGAGTTTCCAAAGGCTTAATCTTGAGAGTGGTATGAATTACAAAGAGCAGACTTGCTTAAATAATGTGTAAGACAATTCATCATATTGTTTGAATTAAAACTGGTATGGTCTTAGTTTTAGGTTCCTTCTCACCCCTTCATGTAGCATGTGGTATTTTTCTGCCAGAAACATCTACCAGATAGTATATCTCTCCTGTGTATATGCAGCTGGAGCATTTAGATGGGTCCTCAGTATTGAGTCTTCAAATATATTTGGTAAAATAAGCACTTAGATTTTTTGTATTCTGTGATTTTGGAATAAAATTACATGAATTTTGCAGGTAAATAATTTGTAAAAATAGAATTGACCGGAACAAAGTAGGCTGGGAATAGCAATAATGAATAATACAAAATGTTTATATTTAAACTAATAATGAGAAATTTTATAAATAGGTTATACATTTTTATTGCATATTTGAAATTTGCCCATGCAAACACAAAGGAAAAGAAAATGCATTAATTCGTGGATCATTACATTAATAGTTACAGTTTATTGATTTATTATGTGCAAAGCACCATAATAGACTTCATATATATTGTATATCACACTTAATTCTTAAGTAGTTTTTGCCAGTTCTTGGCCTGTTTGTTACTAGATTCATTTCTTACTTTTCCTCTACTCTTTTCTATGTCAGCTGCCTTCCAGCTGGGTTTGGACTTTGAAAGCCCGTGGCAGGAGACCGGAAAACAGAGGAAAGGAGAAACCAGAGTGTTTATCCACACATACTTTTTCGGGCACCATCTCCTTCAGTGGTTGGTCTCCCACTTGACTTCAGTCCCCTCTGATCCAGCCCACTGTTACCACTCCTGGTACGTAACCCCAGGTCAGGAGCTCTGCTATTTCCTTGTTCTCCCTTTGCCTTCCTGTTGTGATTTCTGGGTTGGTTAACTGTTCTTTGTTTGGCATCTCCTCTAGTATCTGTGTTACCAATTCTCTAAGTTAAACTTCCTTTTTTTTTTTTTTTTTTTTTAATAATCGGATTTCTGTTTTTGTGGTAAAATGATTTCTGTTTTTCTATTTGACTATCTCTCACTTGACAAATAAGGACTCTCAAAATTCACAGTACTTATTAAATAACATGCCAAAGATCATGCTTACATAGTGATTGAGCAGCAGATGACAATTCATCTTAAGATCTACCCAATTCATAAACTCTTCCTTTCATGCTACCCGCCTTCGTTTTATCATTATCATGATACAATAATAAGTAATCTCATATTCAGATAATCTAGATGTTTTAGGATATTGCAAAATCAAGAATCACTCTGTCTTTTTTAATCAATTAGTGATCATTTCTTTTTAAAAATTGTGAGGCAAATATTGTAAAATACAAAGAACCATAACACATAGAACACTCATGAAATGGTTTTCAATATATTCCTTCATTTCTACAAAAGATAGTAAGTAATGGATTTTTTTTACATTGGCTTTCAGATCTCTGCTGTTAAAGTGTCTCTTTTATTTTCAAACATTCAAACAGATCTGGACTTCCTCCAAAATGAAGATCAAAAAAATAGAGAGTTGTGCCCTCAGCCAAGTTTCATCGGCATGAACTGATAATTGCTTCGAGGGAAAAGAGTGAATGAATCTCATTTTCTTATCATCTGTCCTGAGGAAGAGATGATTAGCCACTTAAAACAGTCAACAAATATTTGATTGCACACAGAATACATGCCAGGAACTTTTCTAGTCACTTGGAATACAACAGTCAATAAGACAGACATAGATACTTGAGTTCATGGAACTTAATTTTAGAAAAAGGAATCAGATAAGCAGCAAGCATAATTTTAAAAATTACGTAGAATGTTACTAATAAGTGATATAAAAAAGGAAGAAAAAAAAAGAGATCAGAGTAAGGGGGATGAAGAAAGCAGAGTTGGGAGAACAGGTTGCAAATTTAAATTGGGTGACCAGGACAGGCCTTACTGAAAAAGGTGACTTTTGCATAAAGGCTTGAAAGAGGAGTTAGCATGAGGATATCTGAGAGAAAGGGTCTCAGGATGGGTAAGAATCAGTGCAAAGGAGAGAATACACATGGCATTTCTGATACCCAGCAAGGAGACCACATGTCCAGGATAGAATGAAGGACTGGGTTATTGTTAGGAGGTTAGGTTTGAAGTCATGGGGGAGGGAAAAACATGTACCACATTGTGGGATATTGAAAGGACTCTGCCTTTTACTCTGCTAGGATTTGGAGCAGAGGACAGATATGATCTGATTAATATTTTTAAAGAACCACTCTGGGTACTGTGTTAAGAACAATCTATAGGGAATGAAGGATAGAAGCCAGGGCCAGTCGAGAGGCTGTGAAAATGAACTGAGACAGAGATGTTGATGGCTCTAACAAGATTCCTGTCTGTGGATGCAGTAAGAAGTGATTGGATTGGATTCTGGACACAGTCTGTTTTGAAGGTCATCCCAGTAAGAATTTCTGTTGGATTATATATAAGGTATGAAAGAAAAGAGTCTAGGACTTGAGGCCTAAACAATTTTCATGTGAATTTCCATAAAAATAAATAAGTTTTTGTTGCATTGTGAAGTATAATAGTAAATATTGGAGGCTCCTGTCTCTGACTTCACCCTCCATGAGCCATATCAACAAATGACAAAATCTAGAGAATTCTATTACCTCCCAAATATGGAGATAAACTTAGTGGGCATCTTCTTTTCCATCACCTTATAAAGAATATTTACAAAGGACTTAGTTAAAACAGAGAAAATGAAAGGCAGAGCTGACTTCTTAAAGAGGTGAACACTTCACTCACATCCATTACACTGAAACACAGGAAGGGAGAAAACCCTTTGGTGTGCTCCACAATGGGAATGGGAAGTAACCCCAAATTAAACTGAACTCCAGCTGAAGACAGTTAAAAGAATCTCAGAAGGAAAAACAGTTTGAAGCATTCTAATAAAAGCAAAAACTGAACATTCCCTCAGCTGAGTTTATCCCTATTTATGCATGATCCCAGGTTATACAAAAAGTGAAAAAAATGAATGAATGAATGAATGAATGAAATAACATCTTAAAGTTAAGCTCATTGGAAAGAACAACTGGCCTCAGATACAGTGTAAAAAGACATACAGGCTCCATTACAGTGCAAATATACTACTTTATCTGATGTGCACACGGGGGAAGAAGAAAAGAAACAGCAGGGTACCTATGCAGCATAGAGACACATATTCTCTTCCAAAAAATAAAGAAATAGTGAAACATACAGAAATACAAAGAATTCAACCAGGAAGAAAATGTAACACAGTGAACAGAATCCCACTTACTAACTTACACTATAGTACCAGTTTAAGACACTGGATTCCATAAAAGGGGGAATGAGAAGGAGAGATTGCAGATCTAAGAAAACCAGTTCATTACCCAATCAACATCTTCATAGAAATCAAATGGAAACACTAAGAGAACAAACATAGCTAAAACAAGAGTAAATGACACATGAAAGTCTTGAGCATAACAAAAAGAATTTTTTAAAAGACAGAAAATAATAGATAAAGAAGACAGGACTATCCAATATAAAGATAATTATTTGTTCACACCTGAGAATTCAATAAACAGAAGAGGAAAAGCATTCAAAGATAAAATGCAGAACAAATTTCCTGACACAAAGGATTAATTGTGAAGATAATAGGAAAATTTGATATAAAATGTCAAATGTTGAGAGCTATCCTAGTTATATGAATAAGCTTCAAAGATAATAATTCTTCAGGAATACAGGCAGCAAAAGTAAATTACCCACAAAGGAGGCAAACCACCAGGGTCACATCAGATTTCTACAAGGTAACAATCAATGCCATAAGATGATGAAACAACATTAAAACATTCTAAAGTTATGAGAGTGAGATCCAAGAATCCATTTGCATCCAGCTAAGATGTTATTGAATTACACAAATAACCAGAATGTATTCTCAAGCATAATGTCTAATTTTAATGCCTACCATGTACCAAACCTGTTCTAAGTGATTTTCAATTGTTAATTTATCTTCGCAACAATACTATGAGGAATGTTCTATTACTCACCCAACTTTACATATGAGAAAATGAATGTATAATGAGATTATGTAATTTGCCCAAAGTCCCATTTAGATTTAGGCTATCTGGTCCAGAGACTGTATCTTATTATAACTATACTACTTTCTTTGTGAAAAACAAAAATCAAAAATTAAGAACTTAAAGAATATTTGATGAATACGGCACCCATAATCTTTTCCTAGAAAATAAAAATGAAAAGGAAAATTGATAAAATTCAGCCTAAAGCCAACAAAATAATAGCTGTCACATTGCAAAGCAAGGTTATAGAATATGTAAGTGGAACACACTAAGACATTGTGCTACTGGTTCTGCCCTGTGGACTAATGTCTATGTGTAATTAATAAAGGAATAACACCGATGCTTTAAAGGGCATCACTGGAGTATTTTCAGCTTTCTCCTCAACACAGGGAAGGGAAAGAAATATCTAATTTCATCTCAAGCTAAGGGAAAGGACTTCAAAAGATTAATTATAGAGTTTTATAGTGTCCTCTGAAGTTTGAGAAAATAAGGGCTAGTGTCTGATACGTCCTTAAGAAATCTAAAGGCAAGAGAGTGGGCTCTCAATCTGGGGGTCAGGGCAGAAGCAAAGAGACCAAACCACCTTGGGGAGTAAGCTGCCCTTTGAAATAAAAGACACATAATTTTTTTCCATAGAGTCAGTGAAGCCTCAGGAAGGAATCACCTAAGAGCCAAGAGATCTGCCTGGAATGGACAGTCAGGGAAGGAGAAGTTTGACTGTAGTTTGGAAGCAACAACAGACCACTAGCAGACACATTTGCTCACATTTTTGTAACTGTACAGGAAGCTTCCCAGTGGGGAAATATCTGAGAAACCTGCAAAGGTTCCAGAGGGAAAAAAGTAACATAGTAAAGTTGCCACGACCATACGACAAGTTCAGATCACTAGATCCTACCTGCCCAAGACTGCTTTTTCTCCTAATCACCTCTCCCTTGCACACTGAGAGGGAAAGAACCTTAGCTATTGGGTGAGAGGAAAAGAATCTTAACTATTGGGTGGGGAAAAAAAAGCAGACAAAAGAGCTAGTCAATAAAAAAGCAAAAAGGAACCTAGAATGTCGCCCCTCGCAGTCCTCGAGTCATAGTTCTAAAAAGTTGACTAATTCAGAATGAAGTTCAGAGAGTTGATTATTTCAATGGCATTTTAATATTGAAAGGAGATAGTTCTTGTGATTAAAAGTGACTGAGTCTACATGGATAGTGGGCATAGAGGTCAGAAATGGGATGGGAAAGTTGTTTACTATTTCATAGTAGATTCATCAAATCACACTCCAATCAAAAACAGTTACAGTGGATGGACTGTAGGAAGATTTACGAGTCCAGCATAAGGCAGGATTCATTTGTAGACATAAATCTGCTTGGCTGTAATATATGGATGATAGAACATAAAAGCTGGGTGGGACCAACCCACACAGGTTGATCTGTTTCAGTGTTGAACAGTTATAAAAATGTATATTTCCAAACCATTTAAAGGACTTAGAGTGCTATAAATCGAAAATGAAGCATGGTGCCAGTGACATACAGTTGACCCTCAATATTCACAGATTCCATGTTTAGGAATTCATGTACTCTCTAAAACTTTTTTGAAACTCCACAATCAATACTCAAGGTGTTTTCACAATGATTCACAGGTATGTGCACAAGGGTGAAAAATTTGAATTGCCCAATGCACAGGACCCAAACTGAGTTCGAAAAAAGCAATGTTCAGCTATTGTAAACAAGTGTCCTTTTCACCGTCTATTTACTGTCATGTTTTTTTGCATTTTTTTTCTGTATTTTTTTTTTTGGTGGTTTCACTGTGATGGCCCAAGTATAGTGCTAAAGTGCTATCTCGTGTTCCTGAGTGCAAGAAGACTGTGATGTGCCTTATGGAGAAAATATGTGTGTTATATAAGTTTCATTCAGGCATGAATTATGGTGCTACAGGCTACGTGTTCAATGTCAATAAATCTACAATATATATTAAATAAAATTTCTCTAAACAAAAACGCACACAAAACTAGGTTATGTATTGATCAGGTGATAAAAATGTTGTGACTAGAGGTTTGCAAGGGATCTAACCCTGTATTTTTCTTAGAAGCAATGGTCAGTATAGACTATAATGACCACAAATAAAGAGAATTGACTGCATCAACTCAGTATTTTATGACATATATTTGCCTTTATGCTGTAACATGGGTGTGTAGGAAGGCAATCATGCATTTACTCTGGGCTCATGCTCAGCACTTAAGGGACAGAAATATGTTTAATAAGGAACATTAAATAATACTATCCTGGTTTTCTCCTGAGTTGCACCTAATGGTAGCAGCGACCTGTAGTGGAGAAGCTACATTGCAAGGAAAGCACAACCTTTCCACCAAGAAAGATTAGGACCTCCTAAAAGAGTAGCCACTCTTGGGTATGAAGAACACTTGTGATTCAGGAAGTCAAATAAGCTGGGACAATATTATCAATCCTCCTAGCTGTGACTCGTTAGGAACCTCCAGGCTATTAGAATAATGACCATATTAGAAGCCATCTGCTGTCTCTGTTCACTTACACAAACGCTACAGCACTGGGCCAGAGGAGGAATCAATATCAGTGAGGATCCCACTTTTGTACAGGCCCTATTTCACATCAAGTAGGAAAATATCCTCAGAGATAATATTTCTCTGACCGTTTCCCACAAAAATGAAACTCCATTGGTGACTAATGGCTTAATTCTTTTCAAGGAGGACTAAAAGTTTGAAATACCCAACCCAAAGGATTGTGATTAGAAATCCTAATGAAAACATCTGTCAGGTTTCCAAACAATTTTTTGCGTTAGCTTGTGCTCAGGTAGAATTTTCAATGTTATCGATAATCGTATCAATAAATGTGTTTACTGAGTATTGTCAGCATTAAGGCAAACTCTTTGCAGGAAGCCATGATTTCTCTGCTCAAGACATTTATAATCCTGGTGAGACATAAGAAAAAAAACATACAATCAAAGCACAAATGAGACCTTATGTAACTAGTTTCCCAAACTATGATTTTTCTGTCAACCAACGACAGGCAGAGTGGGAGAAAATAGTCTTAGCAAACATTTAGAAATGCTTCCTGAATTAAAAAACAGGAACAGTTGATCCTTTAGATCACAGAAGCCAAATTACCATGTGGAAATCACTCTGAGAGATGGGTTTTCTCCTTGGGAAAATGAGAACAAGTAAAATTAGACTGGGATTGTGGGTGGAAATTATAGAAGGCCTTAATATCAATAGGAGTTTAGACTTAGTTGACAAGAAATAGGAAGCCCCTAGGGATTTTCGACAAGAAAACTACTTCTACTTTTGTCTACCTCCAATTCATCTTTCACAGGAATGTCTAACATCTAAATGTAAGCACAGTAATGAAATATTATACTTTAAAAATCCACCTTTCAGTTAAGTACAAACAGCTTAGCACGTTTTTCAGACCTCCCGCCTGCAGTCTCATTTTCAATCATTCTACTGTGTCTACTGCGTCACGCGCCCTTCACACATGCACATACTGCTGTCTAAACATGCCCCATTTTGTGCTGCTCCAGCAATAACATAGTCCCTTTTATGGCCCTGTGCTTTTCTCCGCCTGGCATAGTAATCTCCTTAATATTTTTACTAAAAAAAA
>RJWJ010045497.1:0-11725 GCA_004363605.1 Indri indri
GGATGTGCGTTAGAAACGACCAGATATGTTTAGGGGAATCAGGGCAGGGGGCTTTGCCCACTCCCATGGCACAGTCTGGGGAGCCACGATGAAAGGCCCTGATGCCACTGGGGCCACACAGTGGCATCTGGACTTGATCGATGTACCTGAGGCTGCACTGCTGTGCTCAGCATTAGGTGTGTTGAGTCTCAGCAGTTCCCACTGTCCTCCGTGACAAGAGGTAGGTGTGTGGGGTTGGGCTGTGCACTAGCAGAGGGCTAAAGATAGAATCAGAGATGCAGTGGCACCTGGAGCCTTTGAGACCAGAGGCCTGAAATAGAAATAGGCAAGAAAGGACCTCCTGCCTGTCCGGGCACCGGACCAGACCAGCCAGTCCTTGTGAGACATCAGATGTACCCAGAGTCCCCATGTGAATCAGTTCCTGCTCTTCTGATGCCCTGAAGACACAGAGAGCTTCCTCAAATGCAGACACCATCTCGGGGAGGGGCAGGGGATAATATTTTTTCTCTTGTCATACATAGGGGAGCACGGGAGGGATGAAAGTTTCTTGAGAAGGAGAAGCCAATTTTTTTCATTAAGCATCTGAGTACAGTGTGAGTGAATTTGCTATCCTGTATATATACATAAAACCAAACTTGTAATGCTAAATCACTTCCTTTTGAGTTCACCCTCATAGGAGTGCAAAATGAACAAAAATTCAAATTCAAATCAGAGATTTTAGATTTGGGGTAGCAATGTGGCATTTAGTAGCGTATCAAGCTAAAGATATTACCTTAGCAATATGCTGTTTATACAAAAGATCTTCCTAGCAAATGATACTTTTTAAAAATCAAAACTAGAAAAAATAACATTGAATGGTCAAGAGAATTACCCTCCTGCAAATCAGGTGTTTTCCAGGTATTCAGGCATGCGACACTGACACAGATGTTCTCAGATCCTCTTACGAAGTACAAGATTAAGAAAAATACGGGTATGGAACATTAGACATTTCAGTTACACAAACATTCCTCTTCATCAACCAAAATATTCCAGTGTACTTCAGGTATGATTTCTGAAGTGACCAAAATAACTTGCTTTCCCCCAACATTATGTCAAACCCAGACTAACTGACTCCAGACAGAGACCAATTATATGGGGATATTGTATTGCTATTGCCTGCAATTTAGATAAAACAAAGGTGCACACGCAAGTACACACACACACACACACACACACACACACACACATACACTTACTCCATGAAGTACTGTATTAATGCACGCATACTCCACACAACTAGTCCAACTCCTTGCTTAAGCTTTCACTGGAGCAAAGCGATAGTCTTCTCTATTAAAACACTATGGCTAAAAAAAAAATTTATTGACATAGCAAAAAGTTGGAGCCAACTTCTCCAGGAACCCATGGAGTTCAGGCTTTCTAGCTGACACCTTTGTAGTACTTTGAATATTTAAAATAATTGCCACTGAACTACCAACCGCCACACAGGGAAATGTGCAGGGGAAGAGGGCTTTCCTCTGTTTTGGTTGCTCCTTTTGATTTAAAAAGTTGTGGAAAAAAAGCTATGACCTTTAGTTAGGTAAGGATTTATCTACATTTCTTTTCTTTTTATTCCCAATCCCACTAACTGGGCCAGTTTTTCTGCATTGCCTAGTGTTGACGCAGATCGGCAGTGCGAACCTTAAACTGTTGTAAACGCCTATAAAATGTGATCTTTCTCACATGGTCAGCGATGAGGCCTTGACAGCATGACACCCGTCATCTGATAAGCTAGGGTCAGGAGTCACTGGATTGCTTTGCTTTTTCTTTGGATGGCAAAGAGCCACAGACTTTTAATGTTTTTGATAAGTAAATTACCCAAACGTGTATGGTCCTGTTGCATGCATTTACTCATCAGAGGGCAAAGTGAATCAGGGAGGGTCCCCTGAAAGGTCAGGGGCTGTTCACCTGGTATGTTGTAACAGTGAGGCCAAGTTTTGGTGAGAATCATGTGAGTTTTGGTGAGACTCTGAGATTGATTTTGGAGAGCTTGTGTTGCACGGTGGTCACATGATCCTTTTTAGCAGGAAACTAGAGGGCATGATTTTAAGTGAATACTTGGATGTTTTTCAGATATCGACAAAGTCTATACTCTAAGGCCTTATCAGTAGGGAATACCATTTTTCTTAAAGCAAAATGAATTTTAGTGATAGAATTAGATTTGCAATTTATCATCTTGTGTGTGCGTGTATCTTATGCCTGTTTTATAATGTCTTGAAGATTGAGGTGATAAGATTTTTTTCATGCCACTGTTTGGAATTCAGTGAGACAAGGTGGTTAGGCAAAAGAACAATGAATTATACCAAGAGTTCTGCCATAGTCGCCATGTGGAAGATGACTTATTAGATGAGTCATCTAAAGTCATGGACAAAAATGCCTAGGTAAAGGGAAATTTTAATTGATATTGATAAATCTTTATTCTCTTTCAGGTCTCTTTTATATCACTGAGGATGAGATGGGGGATGGTGTATGAACACGTCAGTCCTTTGGGTAGAGTGCTATGGGAACCCAGAGGGAGGAGTGCCCGCTAGATACAGGAGATTTTCCTTCTCCCTTCTCTTTTTGTGTTTCAATCAATGCATGACAGTAAGCAAAGGAAGCGCCAGCCCAGACATTTTTAAGGCTTTTGGGAATAGCTATTTAAAACATTAAAATTCTGCGCTTATGTAGGTCACTTAAAGTATGCAATTCTGCAAGAATTCAGACCACATCACTACATTTTCCGTAGGATGTCTGTCATCAGTCTGATCATACTCTTACTTCCAAATTTGGTGTTGTAGGCAGTAGTCATATTGCTGGTGAGAGCTCAGGTCATGCAACTCAAAAGCCAGGTTTCTCTTCCCAATCACAGATTCAAATCCAACCATTTGTAATCCATGGATGCTTCTAGATTGAAACTTGCAGAGATTTTTTACAAAACGAAGTGAGTGGGAAGGCAAAAGAAAATGTTGGGTAATAACTAACCCTAGCAAGCCCAGCTTCTTCCTATAGGAGACAAGTAGTTCCAAATGAAATGCGTATTTGGCAATTTTTTTTTTTTTTTATCCACTCTGTTTGACTCCTTTCTGGGCCAAAATGATTTGTGACGAAGAACAGGCAAAAACAATGCTTATTTTTTAATCTATCTAGCACTGAAGAGCTGTATCATCATCCAGAGAAGATGTGAGTTTTTATCCTTTTTCTAATCTTTAACACTCTGCCTTAATGCTGGGGAGTGGTGATGGCCCGATTCTAGCACTGATTTCCTCTTGAAACTGTGATTTCCTTCATTATTTACAAAATCCTCTTCCATCCCACCCCCAACTCCAACTAATCCAGAATTTTCTTCAAAGCCACTCTCTACTTGACATATGCATGAGCTTGACAATAAAATCCCTTGGATATATATTGTGGAAGATGGGTAGAGTTTCCCTATGTTACATCATATTCTCATTTCGGGTCACCAAATTATGATTTAACATGATTAAGAAATTCATTTCCACAAATAATTTAACCAACAATAGGTATAGGCTTATAGAACTTGGGTATAATTATAAGGTACAACAAATCTGGGATTTGATCTGGAGTTCCCTATCCCATGTGACCTTCCAAAATTGGCCTTGCATAAATCATACTGAAAAGATATGTTTCTGAACTTTTTCCCCCCAGACTTACTCATCAAATATATTTTTCCGACAGAAATATCCAGTATCATCTAAGTGGATAATTAACATTCAAGGTGCTCGGGCCATGTCCACATGATGAAAAGTGTTTCAGAAAGGAATAATTGAGTGCATTACTAATGAAAACTTTTTTTCCTTCACAAAAAGTCACTGAATTATGCTATCCAGACAATCCACTGTCCAATAATGCATTGATAAATGAAAGAATAGACAATCACATTAAGAACATTAGGACATCATTTGCAATTCTCAAAGCTGGTGTTCAGAATCAACAAGCAATGAACTTTCTCTTAAAATTAGAGGTAAAGCCCACTCAACTGAGAGGCTGCAATGTGCTCAATTGGAGATAGAAAAACAAGACATACTCTCTACTCTTAAGAGCCTCTGGTCCAGGGCAGTGCTTTTCAAACTATTAATATGTTGCCTGAGACCCTTTGCAAGAAACCTGCTTTACATCATAACACCAATACAAATACCCATGCATAACTGAAACAAAAGTTTCCAAAGTAATGCTTACTTTACTACTACAATACTCACTGACATTTTCTACCACATTCTATTTCATTTCAAAAATAAAAATTTTATTTCACAATAAAGTATTGCTAATTGCAAACCATGAAATTGATATCCCCAGTGAAGGGCTGTGATCCACAGTTTGCAAATAGTTATTCAGTAGTTATAGTCAGTCTACACTTTGGATGAATGCAGTAGACGGACTAAGCCGGGTGGACCAAAGGCCACCTTAAGGACACAGTGTGATGAATGATAGGGGCTCCATAAAAATTTGATGAAATAAGTAATAGAACATAGTAGAAAAGAAGACGATACTATGGATAAGTAGATGAGCAAAGATGTCAGCTGAATGCATCCCAAGCAATTAGAGAAGGGGTGGCCTAGTCTGGGCAAAGATTTTAATCTGATTGTAAAGCAAAATGGCAACAAATGTGATAGTAAGTGAAAAATACTTTTGCAAAAGATAGTGAGCAATGGAGGAAACTTTAAAACTTTTTGTGACAAATGGATGTGGATTTGAATCCTGGATTTTCTAGTTACTAGCTTTGTAAATATAGGCACATTCTCCCACACCTCTGAGCCCCAGTTTTATGGTCTTTAATGTTGGGATGGATGATGATATGTGACTAACTGGGTTATGATGAGAATTTCTAATAATAGTGAATATAGAGAACATTACAGGGCCTAATATGTAGCAAGTGCTCAAGAAATAAACCAAGAAATATTATTTTGTATATTGGATATTCTTTTTTTCCCCCAACATCTGGCTTTAGCATGTCCTTCAAAATGTTTTATTGGGCTCTATCATACCTTCTGTGCCCAGACTGTTAACTAGCTGGTAATCGTGATGGCTCCACCTTTGCACTTGACCGAGGGACCTAATAAGCCCTGTGAAAATCACGATTAAAGAGAAAATAAAGATAGGACATGTTGGACTGGGCTCTTTGATAAATAACAGGAAGCAGATAAACAAACTCCAGGGAAGCCGAAAACCCTGGGTTATCATTAACATCATTTTAAAAACACATCTTTTGGGAGCCATGCATTTAGGGAAACTGAGGAGAAAACAATTGAGACTACATGAGGTGCCGATTTTGAAACTATATGGAAGTGACTGATGCCAGGTCTTCCTGGGCCCAGCAGGAGGTTTGGAGACAAGAAACTGAGTAGCTGGGGCTTTTGGTGTTTGAGTAGTGGACCAAGATCTCCAAACTGGACCCCCTCCCGCTGTAGGTTTCTTTCTCCTCTCTTCCCTCCTAATTATCTCCTTTTCTTTATTTACAAAGTTAGAAAATATATATTAATAATATCTTCAATTATAAATAAGTATATCAGTCATATTGCTTTTCTCCAGCTATATTTAGGTATAATTGACAAATAAACATTGTATGTATTTAAGGTGTACAATGTGGTGTTTTGATAAATGTAGACGCTGTGAAAGAATTACCACCATCAAGCTAATTAATATATCCATCACTTCATGTAGTTACTTTTTTTGGTGTGGTGAGAACACCTTAGATCAACCCGCTTAGCAAATTTAAAGCATACAATGCAGTTTTATTGGCTGTCGTCATCTTGTTGTACATTAGGTTTCTAGAACTTGTTCGTCTTATAACTGGACCTTTGTGCCCATCACCTAACATCTCCCTGGTTTCCCCACGCCCAGCTCCTGGTGACTGCCATTCTACTCTCTGCTTCTACGAGTTTGACTTTTATAGATTCCACATATAAGTGAGATCATGCAATATTTATCTTTCTGTGTCTGGATTATTTCATTCAGCATAATGTCCTCCAGGTTCATCCATGTTGTCACAAATCACAGGATTTCCTTTTTTTTTTTTTTTTTAAAGGCTGAATAATATTCTATTGTGTGTATATATACCACATCCAGCTAACCGGATGGTCTTTTAATGAAACCTAAGAGATTAAGGGTTATCATTAGTGAATTCTTAATAAGATGGTTTTTATATTCACATGATACACTGTATGTAATATGCATACAGTACATTGACCCCTGTTAAATTTTAAGTCCTATTGCATAATGTTGAGGGCATCAATGCACCCAAAGATTTTGTTTTTTAATTTAACTTAGTGAGAAAATATAACTTAATATATAGAAAATCACCTAGGTTGGTACAGAAGTATTTAAACATTCTTATCAATAGATTTATACATATTTGCAATGATTTATAGTTAAAAATATAAAGAATAAGGAAGTTATGTAATCCTAACAACATGTCTTTTCCACATGGGGCATTTCAAGAAAAAAAATAAAAGCACAACAGTATCTGTTATAGTACCTGGTATAGTCAACTAAAAATTTATACTTTATATAAATAGGACAAATCTTTACAATTAATAATAGAGGACTGAGTGTCTCTGTGGTAAATTTTTGATAATGATGGCCAGGACAAATGTGTCCCAATTTTTGGCACATGTTAAATTTACTCAGGGTCTTTGCTGGCAATATGGATTGGGAACCGACCTCGGATTCTGACTCAGGTTTGAGGTGGGGCCCAGGTGAGCACTGTAGGCCATTCTTCGAACTACATCTTGAGAAGCTAATCTAGGATTATTCGTGTGAATTTTGGATTTTTTGCCTTCCCATATTTTAAAAGCAACCAAAGTGGTATACATTCTTGTAACACTTAATATTTACTCTAAGCGCAAAGAAGCAGAAATTTGGGGCAACTTTCCAACCTATTTTTCTGGCTTTGTTTTCCATCTTTGCTGTACACCTTACGCAAATACCCCAGTTGTTTTTGTCGAGCCTTCTGGAGTACCTCCACCCTCCGTGTGCCCATGAATGCACGCCCACATGTACACGTAAATTGTTTACAGTTCCATTTCTTAAAGCAGATCTAAATTGACCCTGATTCTTTAAGTGCTAGGAGTATTATAGTAATAAATGGTATCACTACATGATAAGAGCAAATCTGTGATTGCAGTCACCATAACTTTCTACATTAGTGAGAGACTAGCACCTTGGATGCACAAGAGAGTCTAGACTCAGTGATTAGCAGTGCTGGGACTCTGCAGTGAAGAAATATTTCTGGCCAGCTCAAAGGAGATGTTTGCAAAATAGAGTGCAAGCTGTCCTGTAGTGACTTAGCACTGCAAACACACTCTATTATATACAAAATTTCCATTTTTCTTTATGTACTAAAAGGCTGCCTAGACATAGATCCACCAGCCAGGTGATCAAAAGACCTTTCTTCGACCATCCTTCTTCCCCTGGTTTTTCCATTAGATCTTTGATTCTGGGAAGTCTGCCCCATGGGAAGGAGGACGCTTGACTCCAAAACTGCTCCCTGTCCGTCCTCTCCTTCATGTTTCTTCTCATTACGCCCCAGAGGCATCACAGAAGCATGTCTGGTGTCCTCTTTCTCCCCTGCTCCAGTCAGCTACGCAGAGCCCCTTGTCCTTGGATAAAATGCCAAGGAAAGTCTGAAGTTGGTTTGCCATGGAAATGGATTATTGAAGACAAAAAAGACTGTAATAAGGTTTACATTTCTTACATCTGTGATGTTGTCATTCTTCAAATCAACAAGGAAAATCAGGAAACTTACATAATTCCTGTGAGTTTCTAAAACGAATGGGTTTATGTCTATAAAATGCTTTGTAATCTATAAAAGTGTAGGTAAATATAATTAGACATGATTATTGTTGGTGTCACTGTCATTCTTTTGTGTAAGCAGCGATATCCGAAGAAAATCATGAGTGGGCTATGTGCTAGGTTCACGATCAGAGAGCAAGAGGAAGGCAGCTCAGTGGCTGCAGTTCACAGCATGCTGGGCCTCAGGAAGCCGAGGTGGCCGAGTTAGGAATCAGAGTTCTAGGTTTTGGTACAGGATCACATGACCCGGAGGCCCAGCTCTGAGAGTTTACTTTGACCCCCGAGCCCTGCCCTTTGCCTGGAGGGTTTGCAGGGGCACTCTCTCATCCGCTTTCCTTCTTCTCAGTGTTCCTTCCCCAGCCCCTGCCCTGGCCTGTGCTAAATGAAGTTGCTGCCAAGGACCAGGAGGCCACTCTCCCAAGTGTTTATTAGGAGCAAGGGGAGGAGAGGAGGGGAGGAAAAGGTTCCAGAGAAGTCCCTCATTTCTGGCTACTCAAGCCAGTCCTCTGAATACACATTACATATGCTGGCTAAGCTTCAACTGACTGCTCGTGCCCCATTAGAGCAATGATAGTCTCCAAACAGACTTGGAAAACAGCAATAGTGCATAACGGTTTTCATGGGAAAATGCATTCTGAGATTGAAACCACTAACTTAGTAGCAAACGTTAACCCTGTCCACAAATTGTGGACTACCTTCCACCTGGTATAGTATAATTCCATAGCCAGAAATTCTGACATGCCATTAAAGAAGAGCAAGAAGTAATGGTGTCAACCCTGAAAACTACGGTCATCTTTAATGCCAAAAGAGAAAAGCAAGAAAAATTATCAGAACAACACTTTGCAAACTCTGCCAAATGTATGGAGAATTTCTCACGCATGAAGCTTGTTTCCTGAGAAACAACAGATCCACTTAAAGACCATACTTTGGGATATTTTCTTTGGCTTTGTCAAAAATTTTAGACTTTTCTGCAATCACGTCCCATGAAATGTACCTCATTAAGAATACAAAACTATTGCAGGGCATGGTGGCTCATGCCTGCAATCCCAGCACTTTGGGAGGCTGAGGCAGGAGGATCACTTGAGGTCAGGAGTTCAAGACCAGCCTGAGCAAGAGGGAGAACACATCTCTACAAAAAATAGAACAGTTAGCTGGTTGTGGTGGTGTGTGCTTGTAGTCCCAGACACTTGGGAGGCTGAGGCAGGACAGTCACTGGAACCCAGGAGGTTGGGGTTGCAGTGAGCTAAGATGACTGTCCTCTGCCTAGGAGACAGAGTGAGCCCCTATTTCAAATATATATATATATATATATATATAAAACTTCTATGTATTGCTTTATTCTTGTTGTTATATATAGCAATACATAATTATTGAAGAAATATTAGTAAAATAAAATGATTAAAAAGAAAAGAAAAATACGAACTACAGAAATATAATGAACTCTTCTAAGATTTTAGATAACATGTGCAAACACACCACAGGTATATTCTAAAGAAATATTGAGTCATATTGAAACATGGTAGTGCAATCGGCTTTTTAACTTAAATATTGCACAAATATCTTTCTATGCAATCTATGCTATAATAATTAAGGTGAATATGCTTAGTATTTCCTTTTATGGCTATGTTTTACTTAACTAATCCCCATTTTGACATTTATTGTAAAATTTTCACAACTTTACATTCTTATAATTCAGTTGTTATACTAAGGCATATTTATTTCTTTTGGATGAAATTTATCAGGTATTTATTCTAAGTCTACATGTTTGACCATGCTGCCCGTGTTGCTTGCATAATTCAGATGATATATATGATTTCAGAACACTTGATTATTTCAGTCAGTTGGAAGAAACAACTGGTGAATCCATACATGATATTATCTTTTCTTCCCTCTCAAATGGGAAGATGCATCAAATTCTTAGGATAGCTAACAATCTCATACTGCCTTGTGTGAGACAGAAAGTGCTCAGTGACAGAAGACCCGAGTCAATGGCAGGGTTTCATTTCTCAGATGCCTTATGAGAAAGAATTCCTTGTATTAATTTTCTCAGTTAAGTCTCCAGTTCTCCATTAATTTCTCAATTAAATCCAGTTAAGGGCTAATTTAACTGTCCCTTCTACTGTCCCCAGTGATGAATCATTAGATGTAATGTTAGTACAGACAGAAAGCAACACGATATTGCCTATAGTAGATGAGCAGTACAAATTTGGCAAATGGCATTGCAAACAAAATTGTATTCCATATCTTTATGCAATCCTTCCTTGGCAAGAGGAAATTAAAGGAATTGTATATTAGAACTACTGGTCACTATTAATTCAGCTAAATTAGCATCCACACATGCTGAATTTTTCACTGTGTCTGTGCCATCATTTTCAGGATAGATTTATTTATATGATAAAAAATGGCAAATGGGAATTAGGAAAGATGAAGTGAATGAGTTATTGTAACACGAGATTGTGAATAAGTGTTTATAGATGCTCAAAAGGACAGTTTCACATAGAACTCATCTGACTAGATGTGAATCTATACGTGGCACAAATCTGTTTATATTCACATTAAGGAAGAAAAAAAGCAGGCACAATACCAGCTGTTTAATTTGTAGACATCATTATTTTCACATTAGCACCTGTTGAATTAGAGCCAGTAGCACCAGTTGATTTTGCCTGTGCATGTATTTAGCGACGTGTTCTTATATGTGAACATGGTAAGGAGCCCTATTAATGGATTTTATTGTAAACTCAATGTTGTTCCTTTAGAGGCTTCTAATAAATAAATGAAACAACTTAAGGATGAATGTTTTGGGAAGTTCTGATGAAAGCAAGCAGCAATTACTTACCACATCCTGGCTTCTGAATCCTGGGGCCCGTAACCAGCGCAGTTGATACTGAGCAATACTCCTGGGTGTAACTTCTTGGCCGTGGAGGCTAACACAAAGAGAAAGCATTTCATTTAAAAACGTCTTTATCATGCTCTTGTACTTAAAGTGTAAAAACTTCAGAGAACTTAGTTTGGTTTTTAACTTTGATGAGAGCTTGAGGGGGGGCTGTTCATTATTGAAATTTGTACTTAAGAATTTAGGTCAAGTTCTATTTATCATGCGTGTTTCCAAAGCCAACAGGTTTATTATTTGAGATGATTATGTACGATGTTTACAAAACAATAAAATTAGAAGACCATCAAATACAGGTAACTTTTGAATGAAGAACTTGGAAATAATAAAGTTCACATTTTAAAAAATCAATTCCCTTGCTTTCTGTTTCCTCAACAATAATATGACACTTTAGATCAAAATGCTTTTGACCATCTCTTACTTAGGTATTGAGGAGAGATGTGAAAAAGGAAATTTCCTTTTTGGATAGTTACTTTTCCCCTGCCATTCAGGCACTACCAGAGTTTTTGATATCACATTAATTTTAAGAGGCATAAAACATAATAGCCATAATAGTCTTTTGACAATCAAATGTATTTTATTTAAGGTGGAGTGTAAAATACTTCCAAGTAATTATGAAAACTTTCCTTGTTGTAGGATGAGAAATTAAACCTTTTTATTTCATCCGTCTTGGGATAGCTGGCTTCACAGTAATGAATGAGTTTTTCACCTTGCCTCGTTTTCTTTGTTTGCTTCTAATGCATCCTAGCAATTTCAGAAAGCTTTGCAGCAGTGGGGGTGCAGAACGGCCCAAAGCCTTGTTAAAACATAGGTTCCTGGGCCCTCTGACTCAGTAGGCTTGGGTGGTCTGAGAATCTGCATTTCTAACAAGTGCTCAGGTGATGCTGATGTTGCTGGTCCTGGGACCACACTTTGAGAACCACTGCTTTGAAGAGTCATTTTCATATTTTCTATTACATGTTGTATTTCATTAAAATATATGTGTAGTAACCTTATAGTTTTAAGATT
>RJWJ010045498.1:0-11733 GCA_004363605.1 Indri indri
TCATTAAAATGTCCATACTGCCTAAAGTGATTTACAGATTCAAGACAATTCCCACCAAAATATCAATGTCTTATTTCACAGAACTAGAAAAAATAACCCTACTCTTTATTTGGAATCAAAAAAGACTCTGAATAGCCAAAGCAATCCTAAGCAAAAACTAAAAAAAAAGAAAAAAACAAACTGGAAGCATCACATTACCTGACTTCAAATTATATTACAAGCTTAAAGTAACCAAAACAGCATGGCACTTTTTTTTTTTTCAAGCCTCTCCTGCCGTAAAAAATGTAACTTTTATAAAAGTAGAGACATAGAGCAGTGGAACACATAGAGAACACAGAAAAAATCATATAGCTATGGCCAACTGATCTTTGACAAAGCAGACAGCAACATATGCTGGGAAGAGGAAGCTCTATTCAATAAATGATGCTGGGAATATTGGAAAGCCACATGCAGAAAAATGAAACAGGACCCCTATCTCTCACCATATAAAAAATTAATTCAACATGGATAAAAGAATTAGATGTAAGGCATGAAACCATAAAAATTCTAGAGAAAAACATAGGAAAAACTCTTATAGACATTAGCCTAGGCAAGATTTTGTGACTAAGACACCTAAGTCTTTGGGAGATAATATTTGTAAACTGTACATCTGGCAAAGGACTAATGTTCAGAATCTACAAATAACTCAGATAAATCAGCAAGAAAAAAACAAACAACCCCATTCAAAACATTGGCAAAAGACATGAATGGAAGTTTTTCAAAAGAAGATAGGTAAACAGCCAATAAACATATGAAAAAATGCTCAACATCACTAATTATCAGGGAAATGCAAATTAAAACTGCAATGACGTACCACCTTACCCCATTACTAATTCAGTAATGCCCATTACTAAAAAATCAAAAACAATAGATGCTGGTGTGAATGCAGAGAGAAAAAGGAATGCTTTTTACACTGTTGATGGGAATGCAAATTAGTACAACCTCTATGGGAAACAGTATGGGGATTCCTCAATGAAATAAATGTTGACCTACCATTCAATCCAGCAATTCCATTGCTGGGTATTTACCCAAAGGAATACAAGTCATTTTTTTTTTTTGTTTAAAGATACCTGTACTCCAATGTTTATCACAGCACGATTTGCCCACTTTTTAACGGGGTTGTCTGATTTTTTTTCTAGCTGATTTGCTTGAGTTCTTTGTAGATTCTGATTATTAGCCCTTTATCAGATGTATAGCTTGGGAATTCTTTCTCCCATTCTGTAGGTTGTCTATTTGCTCTGTTAATTATTTCCTTGGCTGTGCAGAAGCTTTTTAATTTAATCAAGTCCCATTTATTTATTTATGTTGGTGGTGTGATTGCTTTTGGGGACTTCTTCATAAATTATTTTCCTAGGCCAATATCAGGAAGAGTTTTTGCTATGTTTTTTTCTAGAATTCTTATGGTTTCATGCTTTACATTTAAGTCCTTTATCCATCCTGAATTAATTTTAGTAAGTGGTGAGAGATATGGGTCCTGTTTTATTCTTCTGCATGTGGCTGTGCAATTTTCCCAGCACCGTCCAGGAAAACTAAACTTGTTTTAGTGTGTCATTTAAGGACGATGTTTAATACAAAATAAATTCATTCTTATGGGTATAATTAAAAGTCTATCCTCATAAGGCAAAAAAAAAAATGTAGCTGAGAAATAAAAAGTGGATAATGTCATGTAAACTGCTAATTTCTATATAAATTACTTGGTATACTTTTTTTTGTTAAATATTTAATTTTTCTAGGGTGGATTACTGCTTATACATCTGTCTTGTTGCTTTTCTCTATAGAAAAAGTGAAGCAGATGGGGACAGTGAGACAATATAAAGATAATTCTTCTTTCTGAATGTGAATTCACTAAAGTTTTAGGATCTTGGCAATAGCAGTCATACTCCATACACAGAATGGCAGTCCTATAATCTCACCATCCATAGTGAAGAGCTGTTTTACATATTGCCATAATTTCTTCCATTTTTTACATATGCATATTACAAACTTGATCCATATATGTGTGTGTGTGTTTGTATGTATATTCATATTTATTTGTATGTGTGTATCCATATTTTCTCAATTAAAATTGTGTCAAAATATCTTCCATATATAATATTTCATTGTATTAATATTCATAATATATTTAATTATAAATTGTTAAACTTTAAGTTTTTGCTATTTAATTCTAGGATAAGTAGTAATCTTTGCATTATACCTAATGGCATTCTTAACATAAATGACTAATAGTTGATTAACTGAGGCCATGAAAATAATCAAAATTTTAAGAATCCTGACCTTTATTAAAATTTTCCATGTGTATTTATGTATACAAAAAGCAAGGTAGGAAAATCAATATATATCAGAAACTAGCATATTTGTGAAGATTTTATTTTAGGTGTAAGACTAAAATTGGCTGGTTGATGACAATATAGCATTCATACAGATCAGTCTAATAATATTTGTTAGTTCGTTAGCAAATGAACAAAACATTAACATTTTAAACATTTTAAAGATAAGGGATTCTAAAATCAAAGACAGGCAACCATTGAGGCAAATAGTACATATTACAGAGTGGTTTCTATTCCTATGATGAAATCCAATTTCCTTGCATACATAATAACTTGTTGCTGATTTTATTTTATTTTATTTTTTTACTTGTTGATTTTAAAGAGCCTCTTTAGGTCAGTCACATTAGAAGATACAATATAAACTATATAAAAATATACAGTGGTGTTCACCTGGATCTTACTGTAATTTTGTACCAGATAAATGTACATAACCAAGCAAAGGGAGGAAGAAGTACATGTTGCTACTTCTGGCTTCTTGACTCGGGGATCAGTTAAGAACATGCTTTATTTTTGTGAGGAGAAGATTCAACTTATCCTTCCAGCCCTTTAAATGACGCTTATTATCAAAGGGTATAACAAGATCCATCCACAGGGAGCATAAATTATACTCAGCATTTTAGGGACCATCTGAACACTCTCCTAGTGCCTATTTAGGAAATTATTTATGGTATTCTAATTATCTAAGCTTCCAGTTCATTGATTTTTTTTCATCATAGGTGAATTCCTTCCAGAAATGTCAAATTGTGTCAAGTTATATATTCAACAAATATTATTAATTACCTATAATGTAGGGATACTTTATGTGAACATGAAAATTAATAAACCATCGCTGCTTCCCTCAAGGAACTCAGTGTAGAGCTGGGTGATACGAACAACACATAATAATTATCAGAAGAGGAATGCTCTGTATCTATTGGCTAACTAAGTAGATAAGAAATAAACCTGGCCTCACCAGAGAAATGCCATTTAATGTCTACCACCAAGAAAGCATTTATTTTGATCCAGAAATACTTGATCTGTTTTTGATAAAACTTCACAGAACACAGTACCATTTTGATGTTTACTACTCATCCAATCTCTTTACTTTAGAAACATCTCTCTCTAAATGGTGTGCTGGGAAATATGCTTTACTCTCTATTCATACTCTGAAGTAGTCATTCATGGTTCCTATGATGACTCTAGGGTTCAAGTTCTCTTATCTGAAAATAAGAATGCAAATCATTTCACAGAAATAAAGTCTGGCATCAATGATACTTTTAAAAATCTCATGATTCATTAAAACACTTCATAGTCACTGTACCCCAAACCTCTATTAGGTGCTTAAGTGCCACCAAAGCTTTATGAACAAGTACTCATGCACCACTCACAGGCAACACCGGCACTGGGAAGGCTATGTGTTCACGTAGTAAATGCCAAATGTACAAAGCTTTAAATAATTATAATGCACACACTTCAAACAGATATCCATTGTAGGATTCAGTTAAGTGTCACCAATTTGAATGTGCACTTAGCAGCTATACACATATTTTACCTACGAAACTGAAATAATTTCTAAATCCCTTTTCACTGAGACATAACTAAAATATAAAATACATAATTTCGAAAGTAATAAAAATGAAATAGCACATAGAGTAGCTATTAATTTAAATACTGAAAATAATACTATGTATTATGGATATTAGTGGGTGTACATGTGATTGTTTTAATTAATACGTTGAGTACCTGAACATTTTTTACTAAGGAAAGACCTTAGTAATCTTTCCTTAGTGGCACAAAACCGTTGCTAGAAGTCAATATAAAACTTAAGATGAAACTAATTGGGCCATTATGTAAGAAAAGACTGATCAAACTTTGTCAAAACTTTAAAATGCCATCTCGAAACCAACTTGAACTTTTCATGAATTTAATGTACATATATTGCTAATTTACCTGTAGAACTTTTCCAGCTCATCAACTAGGTGATTTTACTTTTAAGCTTACAATGAACTAAAATAGGATAACCACTTAAATGCTGAATTAATATATTTCTGTACTTTTAAAAGTAGTCCCAGTGTTCTTTCCAAATATCAGCTTACACTAAGGAAGTACAGTACATTGAAATTGTTTTTTCTCTTTGTGTATAAAGAATAGATTCAGTGAAACTCATCCTTCCAGCATTATATGAAATAATGTTCACACATTTTTTAATGCCTACCCCACAAATTATGTATGTCTTAGGAATGTTGTTCATATAGAGGAAAAAGGAAATTGAAATAGATATATAGGTCACTGAGAAACCAATAAGCAAAATTAAAAAAATAATAATTTTATTAACATATATAAGACTGATTTTTTCAAGGTATGTGCTATGAGGATAATTTTAGGAGCTGAGATATACAATATTTTTACTCCAATCATTCTAGTCCAGAATAAAATGGCTTCTTACTACAAAACCCAAATCATCTATTTGCATGTGAATTATAATTGGTTTTACGTGGTGCTATTGCAATGATTATCTACGTTTTATACATTTCTCACTATTTTCTTCTTATATGAATAATAAAATGTAATTTTGTAACATTTGAAATTGAACTGATAAATTAATTGGTAAGTTTAGGATTTTGAGAAAAAAGGAATTCTGAACAATTATTATGTCTTACTTAAATATGTGTCCTCCTTTTCAATTTCAATTTCCTTTCTAGAAACAATACTATACAGAGAGCCATATTAGTCTTTAAATGTCTAATTTATTTAGAAATTTTAATAGCAATTAACATTACAGAACAAACGCCTATGAAAGACAGAAGACAAAAGTTCTGTAAAATGCTATATAATCTTAAAAAAAAACTTCAATTTTTTTTTTGTAAATAATTGTGTTGTATATGATTCTTCTAATGAAAGTGATCATGGAGTGATTTTTAGTCATTTGGATTAATTGATGCCTTGTTTTTCTGGTGTACTGTGGAACCAACATGAGACCTTAGGCTTCTACTGTATGCTAGAGACTCAAACTTTTTCTCCATCTGCTTTATTTATAGGAATTGCATTTATACACTTCTGTCTGTAACATTTTTAGTTTATATAAGTTATTTTCAACAAGGGTAAGTGTGAATTGCTGTGTAATTTAGTACCTCCCTCCCTGCCTCCTCAGGTTAGAAAATAACCTTCAATTAGAGTTGGCTGAATCTTACACCCTTTAAATATTTGCTCTGTAAAGTATGGTCCTGTGACCAGTAGTTTGATGCAGCACACCAGAGCTTGCTAAAAATGTACCTTATAGACCCTTACTCAAAACTGCCTAATCATTAGGGTTAAGGGTCCCATCCCTGATCCAATCAACTATCAGTAATATTCTAGGATTCAATGAGGCAAAGCATGCCAAAATGTTCCCAAGGAAATTTCTTTGGCTGCGTAGTTCACAAAGGGTTGTGTGTGTGTGGTGTGATACATACTCAGAGTTTTTGGGGCCCCTCTCAAATACAGCAAATGACTACGATATATGATAGGATATTATAAATGGCATAAGAGGCTGTGCATGGTATCTCTCACCTGTAACACCAGCACTTTGGGAGGCCAATGTGAGAGGATCCCTTGAGGCCAGGAGTTTGATACCAGCCTGGGCAACATAGTGAGACACCTGTCTCACAAAAAAAATAAAAGAAAGAAAAGAAAAAAAAAAATCAGCCAGATGTGGTGTTGCCTGCCTGTAGTCCCAGCTACTCAGGAGGTTGAGGCCAGTGGAAAGCTCGATTGAGCCCAGGAGTTTGAGCTTACAGTGAGCTATGATTGCCCGTCTGCACTCCAGCCCGAGTGACAGAGGGAGACCAAAAATGCCATATGAGAGAATGGTTTATATTTTTGTTGATGCTGAGAAGAGGAAGATATTTCTATCTGAGTCAGTAGCTTCTACTGGGAATATTTTAAAAACATTTTTTTTAAAAAGTGCATTGAACAAACCACTTTGCCATAAATGAATGTTTTTCAAAATGCAATGAATACTTGCTTAATTATGCAGGTATAAATATATTTTTAAAGATTGATGAAAGTCTCAAAAGTCTTAGCTACTTGAAATATGTGACTTGTTCTTAAGTGATTATGAAAATTGTCAAATATGATTGTGCCAAAATTAGTTTGAGAAGCACAGTTGAAAGCTGTCAAATACCAGATGAATTCCTTATCCCTTCGTATTTAATGTCCATTCTTCTATTAGAATAAAAGAAGTCCTATATTCTTATTAATTAAACAAGTATTCATTAATTATAGAAGATTATTCTCTGAAGTCAGTATATAAGGAGAGATAGTTGTGTTTATTGTATTAATAAAGAAAGGGAGACAACAGGGTGAATTTCATGCCCAAGGCCCTTCATGCATGATCCAAAATGACCTCTCCTCTCAACTTTCTTATCTTCCCTGACTACTTCTCCACATGACACTTGCCATTATTTAGTACACCAGACCCTCTCACATCTTCTTGCTTTTGACCGTGCTGAATCCTCAGCCAAGAACATCCTCCTCTTGGCTTCTTCCCTTTTCCCAGTTTGGAAATCTCATTACCATCTTTTAAGACATGAATCACATAAAAGTTTACCAATGTATCATTTCTCACAAGTCAAGGTTGATGTCTTCTGTGTTAATATGTAGAAAAATAGGTATATATTGCTATTATAGAATTTACCTTATTATGTTATAATAAAAATTTATATGCCTGCTTCACTCCCTCACTCAGGCAATTTCTCCAGAATAGAGACAATACAGCATCCATGCTGGCACTCTGTTAGCACTCTGCTTAATACACAGTGTGCTCTCAACAATGCTTTTTGAATTGAAGGAATGAATTTTTCATTGATTAGGCATTAAGATAGATTCATACGTGTAAAGTCGTCCCTTTTTTTATTGCTTGCCTTGTAGCAACCACAGCAGCAACAAAAGAACAGACATTTATTGAGGATTTATCTAGTGTTAGGCACTAGGCTAATAGCTTTACATCCATTATTTATCTTATTATTGCTCACAACAATTCTCTGAGGTAGGTGCAATTATTAACCCCACTGTAAGATAAGGAAACTGGACAAAGAGAGATGACACATTTAGCAAGTGGTAGTGTCAAGATAAAAACTCAGGTCTTCTAACTTTAAAGCTTGCTCTCTTAGAACACATACAAAAAACAATCTCTTGCATGATTGATATGAGGGCTAATAAAATGTTTTAGCCAGTGGCATAAGTAACGAAACATCTGAAAATAACATCCTATTAACTGTAAAAATAAATGACTCTCCATCTAAAAGTGTCCACTGCTTTCATTCCTCCCACCTTGCACCATACTTATTAATGTATTATGCTTGTTTAATATAAAGATAATTCATTATTTGTTATGGTATTAATATTATTCTATGTGTGTGAGTGTGTATATATATATATATATATATATATATCACTATGTAGTCCTAATTTATCAACCAACCTACCTTTAAATATTTCTTTCAATTAAGGTATCCTTCTTTTTCCAAAAATCTTTCCATTTATTCTGTAAAATCATGGAATATAAAAATGGTTGAAATTTTAAATCTATTACTTGAATAAAAGCAATGGCTATTATTTATCTATATTTCAAAATAGTATTAGCACTTTAGTTAATCATTCTAATCACTTATTTAAAATTTACAAAAGCAGTGTTGATATTTTTACGCACACACCCACATATGCAAACCAAAATCTACCATGTCCTAAAATTCTCTTTAATTTTTATGAATGCATATGAAATTTCGCTTATATCAATATTATAGCTTCGGTGTTCCTAAATTAACAGGACAGAGGAGAATTTAGTTAAAATTCAATCATCCATAGAAATTACAACAGTGTTTACCTATAGGGCGTGGTGATTGACCTGAATGAACAATGAGGAAATATTTCAGGGTGAACAGGTTCTATATCTTCATTGTTTTCTGGGTCATCCCAAAGACACAAGAGCTGTCCGGAAAGTATCCAGCCATGTCATATATTCTCATTACATTAACAATGGCCAGATACTTTCCATCCTAATATGCCCTTTTATTATATTGTATTTTCTTTCCCATTCTCCTTGAACTGGACTTTCCTTGTAGGCTAGTTTCCTTGTCACCTGGCCTGAATTGGTTTACACTGTTAGAGCTAAAATTGGTTTATCTCAGTTAACTATCTTAAAAGAGTACTAAAGACAAATCTTCCACCCATATTATAGAGAGTGTAAGCTGGAGCTTTGCTATGGGCAAGGATAACTTATTTTATTAGGATTTTTAAATTATTTCCCTATACCAAAGTTATACAGAGAGAAAACAATATTTTTGTTACTTCAGATAAAACTCAAAGTTGCTATGATATTTAAATGACTACTCGTAATAGCAGCATTGTCTTGTGACTATGCTCCTAGCAGGGTTAGGGGTACATACTTGCAAGACAGTATGATCTGGACTATTCGTGTTTGGAAAGGAGATGAAAAACATTATGCTCTCCTCCTCTGTAGTATGGGAAGTCTTACTTCCCTAGTCAGGTATTACAGAACACGTTTATTAATTCATTGGTACTTTCACGGACATAAGCATACAACCATGGTATGCCAGGTACTACTCTAGGTGCTACACTAGACAAATGCCACATTGCCCTGGCCTTCAAAGAGTTCAAGGACTAGTGGGGAAAAAATAATTCTAGAACAACTTCTATAAAATTGAAGCAACAAAAAAACTAAGACCATATTATTCACCAGGAATATTTTAAAACAGTAGTCCTTTAAATAATATCAAACAACTTTTTACAATATTATTTTTATTTCACATTTATAAGGACATGATTCCTCCCATTAGCGAAGGTAAAGTTTTGTGAGAAGATAACTATAAGCAACTAGATTTTTTATAGTTTGATAAATTCTGTAATAGAGCTATGCACCTTTTTTGACTTTTATACATATAGACTAATCTTAACGCAGCATTAACCATAAAAGATTACCACCCAAACTGTATTTCAGCTAAGTTTAATCTTTATGTACTTTTTACAGGCTATTTTTCAAAGATGTTGAAATATTTTACAGAAAGACTTCAGTTTTATCTTGTTTATTTGAATCAATCAATTCTCTCCTGTCTTATATAAGCTGAATATATTTATTTAAAATTACACTGAAATAAAATGGAATGCTAACCTATAATTCAGAATGTGATATACCTGGTCTTATGCTAATATGATGTCTAATTATTTTGAGTGTTTTTAGACTGCTAAAATGAAATCTGTCCATTCTGGCTTGCATCCTGGGACAACTGAGGATGCCAGTGTACTGGTCAGAATGCATTTCTGCATGTGGCTCTATCAAATAATATTTCTTTAAAATTTTCAGTGAAAACAAATAAAGAAGAAATGTGTTTCTTCTTGAAGCTGCTTATCTTGAATACCAGATATTATTCTTGTGATTTATTCAAATATTATTATATAATTTCTAATGTTTTGTTCTGTTATGATATGATTTTATTAAATTTGATTTGGGACCCTTTTCTTGTTCTTCGGTTTTCTTTATTGCCTTTAAGATTTATTCATTTTCTCAATCTGATATTTTTATGAATCAAATATTGTTTATTAGTTTGGAAAAGAATCTAAAATTCAGTGTTTTTTTTTAATCAAATAGCTCAGGTTTCTCAAACTCCAAATAAATGAAATGAAAATAGATGTTCTAAAGGAGGTGTGCATGAAGGAATTGACATCATTCTGTAGAGGATTTTCTAAAGGACATGTTCCTCCAGCTGGTGGGAATGTTGCTGACAGACGTCTCTCAGCTGATGGTCCTCTTCAGACCTGTCTTGCCTGACTAACATCATCCGCTTCAAAGTCAGGCCCCTTCCCAGGATAGCCTGCATCCAATGACTGATTCATGTGCAAATATAGCCATTCATCCCCCACTTGCTTCTAGTTGGAGCAACTCTGAAGATTCATCCCAGCTTCAGAGCTAGCTGCGGGTCGTCGGAGGTCTTCATTCAGACTGAGTCACAACCTAATTCCATCCTCTCTCCAATTCTGCTTTCTCATTCTCCATTTTTTCAGCGTTAATCTCTGGAATGAATCCTTAATTTCCTCCTTCTCAGAATATGTTTACAGGGGGACATAACCCGAGATAAACTCTGTCCAGCAAACTCTAAGAGTGGATCAATTGACTTCAATCTTACCTGGGAAAATCTAATTTCGGCTGTGACCTAAAGTATTAGTGAGAAGACAAGCTCCATTCTCTGACAAAAAAGATGTTGTTTTTTCTCATTTCTTATAAATTCTCATTAATCAAACAACACAAAAGGGATTCGTTTACTCAGAAGCTTTTGCCTAAAATGTCAATATAGGAGAAAAGTAACAACTATCCAAAAAACAGTGGTCTATTAGAGACTATCAGTATTATTTGCATGCTTATAGCAAGATCACTGCAGATGCACGCAAGGATCCCTTTGTACATTGGGAAAACTACCATGTAGTCAATGCTTTTTCTTCTCTTCTTCTTAAAAAACATTAAATTTATGTTTATGTGTCTCATCTATGTTTAGTTAATTAAAAGGATAAGGACAGTTAGAGGTAGAGTGAAATTTAAAAATACATAACACAAAAATTTAGAGAGGATGATAGTTTCGATTATCTCATTTTGCTCCCCTGTTTCAAAGATGAAGGGTTTCATAACCTGAATAGTTCAGTTTTAGGAGAGGTACCAGAAGTTGGAATTTTTTAACATTGTGCTACATTATTGCCAAAGTTTTTGTATACTCAACTTGCATGTTTTACAGACTGCCCTCAATAATTATATCCTGCAGTTTGGGGGGTGGCGTGGACACACATAAGTAAATAATGTGACAGTTTGAAAGTTCTATAATGGAAGTTGGTGCAAATGTGCCTTTTAAAATTGTAAGTAAATTCTATAATAAAAAATTCTATATGCGTGTGTTGTTGTATTTCAGCTTAACATCCTAGCACTTTTATTATTTCCTGGTTTGGGTTTTGGCCTTGACTACATAGAACACACACTAACAATTAAAATTCTTTAATTGCATAAATGTTAATAAAACTCTCCACCATAGATAAATATATGCACCATCTAATAATGTATTTATTACACACTTTAGGTGCCATGTATAGTTTCATCAATGAAAATATAAATATTGTTAATAATTTAGAAATAGTAACAATAAAGAATCATTTTATAATTGCAACAAGGCATAGCAACCATGAAGTAAAGTTGATTAATACCTTTTTGATGCAGATTAGAGGCACCTAAGAAGTGCATTAATCAGAACTACTGCATTGCTTGTCATGTTCTATGGCTTAAGTATTCCACGGATTACTCCAGCCACTAAATTCTACATAAATCTAAATAATGTATTGCATTAAATTAATT
>RJWJ010045499.1:0-11634 GCA_004363605.1 Indri indri
TGTATGTGCAATTTTGATAATAAGGTTGGTCATTCAAAATCATTCTGAAAGGTAAGTGGCTTATAGAGCTATGTTTCAGATTGGCAGAGACTGAAGTTATGGCTTGCTTACAAATCTTTAATTTCTTTACAAGAAGACGTCACTGTATGTTTGGTGCCCTTAGTGGCCTTTCATTAGCCCCTAACATCAACTGTCTGAATTTGCGTATCTGACATTGGATAAAATGTTTATGTTTTTTACCTGGAGGAAGCTCAGAAACATGGCAATGAAAGTGAATTTCAAAGCCCTTGGAACCAAATTACAGCTGTCAATAGTTTTTATATTTCTTAAGTTTTTAAATTACAAACCCTCATTAATGGATATTTCTATAACTTTTTAGACATACTGATTCGTGATGAAAAATATCTTTGTTGGGAGATACATCACTGTGCTTGAACCCACAGAATTCTCTTCTTCAAGAACAATAGTCTTTGCTCCTCAAACAGAAAATCGCTGGGTTACTTTTATTTCCAGAGTATTATTAATGATGCTATTATTGTTAGGTAAAAGAGTCCAGACTAGTTTTATTTTTAATACTTTGATAAATGCAAATTAAATAACATTTTCAGGGTGCTATAAACCACACAGTTTCCTTTTTTTTTAAACTCTAGTTTTCAAGATCTTATAATCAAGGTAATCATAAAAAAAATGTTTTTACTTACCAGGGGTAAGTGGTTTTTAATCCTATAGGCATCAAGTCCACTTTGTACAGCAAATATCTGAGAATGCCCCTTTACTATTTTGACATGAAATTCATAGACAATATAATCTGCTTTTAGTCATAATAAAAAAGCTATAATGTAATATTCTACTATAGTGTAAAGAAAATATTGAAGAAGAATGTTTTCAAATTTAAAATATAGGTATTTCAACATTTAAATTCTCAAGCATATCCACACAAGAAGAAGACATAATGATGCCATATGATTCCACCATAGGTAGAATCACTATGAATGCAACAGTTACAAACGCAGATTGATGCAGATGTGTTGCATTGTGTATTCAGATACCACTAATGGAAGTGCCATGGAAGATGTGATTTTCTTAAATGCTAAACAATTCTTGGTAATGGTCAACTAAAACAAAAGATAGCCTTTCTTTGAATTGCATGTGGTTGCATTTTTGTAAGAACTAGTATATATGGTATATATTAGTGTGTATACATATATGTATAAAACACAGTTACCATTTAAGTCTTGATAATTTTAATATGCCTTCCCCACATGAAAGTATGTGTATATGTGTGTTTGTATATGTCTAATGGAATTGTGATTTAAGTGCAGGTATTTATAAACAGGTTTTTTACCCACACAAATGTTCTGAGAGTCACTAAAAATTTGTGCAGGATGCAAAATAATTCCTTCTTGTGTGTAGGACTGTCTCACCCGCTGTAGGGCACAGCATCTGTGACTTCTGTATGCTAAACAACAGCAGCACTTATCTTTACGCACCAGCAAATTTCCAAAATTCCTCTAGGATACATTGTCATCTCTCTTAATTACCACTACTGGAGATATTTCTTACTCTACATCATTCCATCACTTTATATCTACTCTTCAATCTACTTTAATTTACTGTCTCCTCACCCACCCAGCCCAAACTCAAAGAACTGTATTGAAACAGCAATCTTTAAATATCATAGTTCCTTAGGGCTTGATCCTAGGCCCTTTCTAAACTTGCTCACCTATTCCCGTGGTTTAAATTTCCAACTAAATGTGAATGGTGTCTATAATTAGATTTCTAGCTTAGAACTCTCTCCTGACTCCAAACTTGTATATTAATTCAACTGCCTACTCAAAAGTTCCACATCGCTGTCTCACATGCATTTGAAATGCAATGTGGCTGAGACTGAATTCATGTCCTTCCACCCAAAACCTGGCTTCCTCCAGTGTTTCCTGGCTCAGTAAATGCAGCAACATCTGCCCAATGCCTCATGCCAGAAGCCTAGGTGCTATCCAGGACACATCTCCAGATCATATAGTCAATCTGTTACCAAGTTCTGTATATTCTACCACTTAAATAGCTCTGAAATCCATCAACTATTCTCCATTTCCATTTCCACTGTCAACACAGTAGTCTGTCGAAGTCATCCTCTAACTAGTTACAAACTAGTTCTTAACCTGTTTTTTTAGGTGCCTTCACTTCTTCTAATTACCCCTCTAAAAGTCAGTTAGAACGAGCTTTTGAAAACATCCTGATCTCATCACAGGGCCCAGTTTCTTTGATACATTAGAGCGGGAGTCTGCAAGATATGGTCCTTGAGCCAAATCTGGACAATCCCCTAGTTTTGTAAATAAAGTTCTATTAGAACACAACTACACTTGTTTGTTTACAAATTATCTATCTATGGCTGCTTTCTCATTATAGCAACAGAGTTGAGTACTTGCAAAAGAGACTTCATGTCCCCCAAAGTGTAAAATATTTACTGTCTCTTTAGAGCAAAAAAAAAAAAAAAAATTGCCAACACATGCATTAGGCACATACTAAATATGCACTAGGCCAGGTATGGTGACTCACGCCTATAATCCTTACACTTTGGTAGTCTGAATTGGGAAGATTGCTTGAGCCCAGGATTTCGGCCAGCCTGAGCACATAGCAAGATACCATCTCTACAAAAAACTTTTTGAAAATTTTAAAAAATTAGCCAGGTGTGATGGTGCACACCTACAGTCCCAGCTACTCAGGAGGCTCAGGCAGGAAGATCACTTACTTGAGCCCAGGAGTTTGAGGTTGCTGTGAGCTATCATGACACACTGTACTCCAGCCTAAGCAACAGAGCAAGGCTATGTCTCAAAAAAAACCAAACAAACAAACAAGCAAGAAAATGCATTAAATTTAATGAATTGTTTTATATCATATTCTACAAATATAGCATAGCTCTCCTTACTATATGGACCCTAAGACATGGTTCTTCATAATTTTTTCTTGTAGAGAGAGACCTCATGTTCAATTCAGACTTTGTGTTCTGTTCAGACTTTAACCATGTGAAGAAAGTCATTATGTATTTGGCATCAATGATAATAGACCCCAAAGTAGTTATTTGCAATAGCTTTCAAATGCGTGCTCTTTAAGAGCCAGCTACCAGTTAACTGTCCCTCACTCAGACACTCACTTGCTGGCACCCAGTTTAGATGTTCTTTTTAAAGAGAATGCCAAGATATTGTATCTGATTTTCTAAAACAGTTTGACAATCCATCCTCTAAGCATATTCATTATCAAGTAAATATTTATTCAGAATGTTCTGTCTTTTGATTATGGCTGTAAGTGATTCCCTATTAAGGTGCTAACTCTATGCACAAAGCTCTCTATAAGGTAGCAACATACCCAATACAGCTAAGCTGCATTTTGTCAAATTGTCTTGCCGTCTAATATGCCAATCAAAAGTGCCCAGACACATGGAATGTAGGGATTGCTGATAAATTTGATGTCATTTTTATGAAATAGTAACCTGTTTTATAGATGAAAGCTTTTATTGTATTATGATCAGGAGAAGCATTGTCATCAGTTGCTATGTTTGGATAATTGAGTATTTTAGATGAAATAGTCTTTGATGTATAAATTATTTGAGGATGCCTTTTTCTAAAAGTCATTTAAATGCTAAAGGGAGGGTAGTCCCATAGGAAAGCAAAATAAATTTTCAGCCGACACACAATGCATGATTCCTCAGATACTCAGTCTTTATTCAAGACACCCTTTCTGTCTGCAAATTCTAAGATATGAATTCATTAAAATGAAAGGCAATTTTTATATCTCTGTGGAGACATAAATGTCTCTGTGGAGGTCTAGGCAGAGAACATCCTGAAAACATTGACATTCATTCCATATAAAGTTTACCTGACAGGCAATTTTACTTGCCTGCACTAGATACTAAGGCTGAAAAAATCCATATGCAGTTTTCTGTATATGTTATCATGTAATTGTTCCTGTAATTTCCATGAAGTCATTAATGTTGAAAATTATGAAACTGATTTTTAGGTGTCCTCTTCCCCTTGAATTATTCTTTTTGAGCATTTTTATAAAGACCTTATTTCCTAATGTTCAATTATATCACTGGCCTCTCACTGATCTTTTGGCTTTGGGTAGTGTTCGAAATATCCTAAGAATAATTTACTTTGGGAAGGGAGTGGGAGGTGGTTTACCAGGTGGAGCAGAATCAACAATCTTACATTCAGGTGGTGAGAAAAAGCAATGAGTCTTGCAGAATAATACAGATATACTTTCTATTCATTAACTCCCCCACAAGCATCTGACTTCTCTGTGTTTCTGTCAGTGCCATGCATGATTCAAATGGACCTAGACCCATGCTTCTCTGCCTTAAATCCTTTTCCCCCAGCACCCAGCTATGCAAAGAGATCTTTTGCTGTAGCAGATCGCCTCAGCGGTGCATCTGCCTTCACTGCTTGCAGGCTCCCCTCTGCTTAAAGCAGAACAGCTGAGTCTGGGAAGGAGCGCAAGCAGGCTTCCGAGACATCCCATCAATGTCACACGAAGGCATTGATGTGACTTCTCTATCCTTTGGGCTCATAGATCCTATGAAACTTCAGATGTGAAAGACAGAGTGGATATCAGAGGGAATGGCGTGAATTTGCAATGAGAAAGATCAGATGGGAAAAAAATGTCTCCAACCTTCCATCCCCAAATGGACTTGAGTTAAAGAAAAAGAAAAATGGCACTGAGATTTAAGAAGAAAGATGTAGAACAATTTTGTACACTGATGTTGCATAAAAAAATTCACTGGAAGTTGTTCATATGCGGTAAATCGTTATTTTGTATTTACTACATATTACAAGGTGGTCTTTGCCTCAGATCAACTCATTGTCAAATGATTAATGTTATAATTAATTACACATCTAACAGCAGAATACTGTATAGTTTCAGGAAACAATACTTCAAAATTACAGTTAGCTCAAAATTTTACAAATGTCATGCCAAGGTCATTGATGATACTGACTTTCTCTCGGCTTACTCCACCCCACACAGTCATAAATCTAACATACACATACACCCACACACACAAATATACATCTCACTTCTTAATCCCATATTTCAGTTACTTACATAAGCACATATCTAAACAGCCTTCCCTGAGAAACAGGAAAACACAACCCATGCTTCTACACAGCACTTAAAATGGCAGCTTGCAAGATGTACAGAATTAAAAAATTGTATTAGCTTATTCATTGTAAGATTGTTCATTGGCCTGTGTCCATATTCAGTTCTGACCACATCCTCCACCTCATCCCACCAAAAGATCAGTTAGACCTTTGAGTTGTGGAATCGTGCTATTCAATATTCAGTTTAGATTTTTTCCTCATCTATTGTTTTCTGGACCAATTGTCATGAGTTGAGGTCATCTGTTTATGATCAACATAATTGTCTGTTTATGATCAGCATAATTGAATTATGTTAATGTCAAACTATTTCATCACAGTATGTTTTATAGGTCAGAGGATGAGATAAAGACCAGCAAGTTTCCCAGAGTTTTCTGGAGCACACATTATTAATTAAAAAACAAGTTCTTACCTCCTTGTTTGTTGGCGAACAGCAAACATTTCTGTGGCATTAAATTGTCCACTACGTGCTCTTAATATGTTGTGCTTTTATTACTGCTCCAGGAAAAAATGTCAAAGACATCTTGAGACTGGGATTTACTTGTTTATTTTCTTTTAATAAGAAAACATAACAATTCAAAGCAGTTTTTTTCTTTCATGACAATGCAGAGTTCCTTAACAATCAAATATAAAAAAAAAAAAAGCAAGTCATTCAAAAGCACCAAGAAGATAAAAAAAAAAAAAAAAGGGAAGACTTTTCAGACTACAGCTTATCAAAAGACAGAAAATGCTGTTAGCAGGTACTTCCGTAACTCAAAAATTTCACCATTTACGGATAACCATCATGCATTTTCCTAACTCATTATTTCCTTGTAGTCTTATGTCTTTGAACAACAGACTGCTTTTTGAAACAACTTCAAGACAGTGGTTATTAAACAAAAGATTTTTTAGGTTTTTGAAGATCCCTAATTTCCAAGACAACTTTTTCTTACTGACTATAAACATCTGTTTCCACTGAATACACACACACACACGTGCACACACACACAGACACACACACCCCCAATTATTGACAATCTCTTTAGTTTTTCTCCAAGACTTACAATGTTCATTTTCTTTGGTCAGATAATAAATTTTAATAGTGAAAGCAGAGTGCAATTTGCTTTCAAAGCCAGTAAATAACATTGAAAACAAAAGGCTGAAATAAAAGCTTGGTCTGCCTACTAATGTAATGTGTTCTTTCCTGATTAATCACCTACCAATAAATATTTGTTCAGTTAATTTTCATTGTGGCTCCTTCCTCAGCCCCCAACCCCACTGATCATATTCTGTAGCTATTTTATGAGAAACTTGTGTCACCAAGATGTTTTGAACTCATCCCCCCAATCACCAACAAACATTTTTACAAAGAGGGGCAATTACATGAGACGAATTAGTTGGTTGCTTCATTAATCCATGTCCAGAAAGTACCTACCGAAGAGCCGTAGGACAAGAGCTGTACTAGGCACCCTGTCTAGAAAGATGAATAAGCATAACCCATGTATCTTGCAACCTAGAAGGAACAACCAGAACCATAAACAATTAAAAATAATGTAGCTATAGTGTATGCTGTAATGCAAGAAAAATGCATTCAATAAATTTATCTACAAGAACCACCAACTGTGTTTTCACACATGCTATCTCATGTTGCCAGGCGTGTATAGTTATCCTAATTTTAGAGATGAGAAAACTAAGGCAGGGGAGGGTGGTTATTTCCCAAAGGTTGCCATGCTGGTAAGCAGCAGAGCCGAGAGTTGGATGGGGTTTTTTTGATTCCATCCCCAATCCCTGCTCCACAGAGAAGAGAGGACTGAGTCGTGTCTGCGGAAGGCAGTATTTGGGAAGACTAGACTGAGGAGACACTGATCAATCCAGACACAGAATGTGGAACAATAGCTTGAATGTCCTCAAAGGAGGAGAACAGCAATGAGAATATGTTAGTTAGCTAAGGCTGCAGTAAAAAGTATCACCAACAGAAATTTATTTTTTGCATTTCTGGAGGCTGGAATTCTGAAGTAAGGATGTGGGCAGGGTTGGTTTCTCTTTGGCTTGCAGATGGCTGTCTCCTCCCTGTGTCATTGCATGGTCTTTCCTCTGTGATTGTCTGTGTCCGAGTCTCCTCTTCGTAAAAGGACATCAGTCCTATTAGATTAGGGCCCACCCTCATGACCTCATCTGTCCTTAATCACCTCTTTAAAGACCCTGTCTCCAAATACAGTCACATTCTGAGATCCTAGGGGTTAGAACTTCAACATATGAGTTTTGGGAAAGACACAATTTTATCCCATAATAGTTGGTAAGAGGCCACAGGAACGAGGTATGGGGGCAAAAGGACGCACAGTGCTTGCTCAAGCTCAAGGCTAGAGCAGAGTAGACACAGGACTGCATAGGAGGTGAGCACCAGGATGAAAAGGGAAAAGTGAGTCAGATCAGAATGGAGAGATCTTGAAGGCATCAGCAAGGTGTTTAAAGGAATTATCTCAGATTCTCCCTAAAAAAATGATAATTGAGAGAATTGAAACAAAATGAATTTTGGTAACAATTTTTGGCATAATATGTTTTTTACATATGAAATGATGCTCAAATAATTTAAGGATCTTAATTTTAAGCTAATTACGGGTGAAAAATATGACCATAGAGCGGTACTTTATGTTTTATCATTTCTAAAAATTTTATTGGTTATTTTTCTAGAAATTGTCATTAGTTTTAGACAGTGCTACTATACATTTGGGATATACATAAAATATTTTCTTACTGAGTATTTAGTATCTATATGTAGTCCACTTTATATAAGCTAAATTTCATCATATTTGCTATTTTATTTTCAATTCAGTAATATTTCAGGAGAAAAGTCAAATGATTATACAACTTTATACTTAGTAAAATACTATCTAATGATTACTGTATATAGCAAAATCTAATTTTTATAGGATACGTGTTCACCACACACTAAATGTATGAGAATTCATTACAGTGCATGACATGAACTTCATCTGTGACTCACTTTATATATAGTGGTTGTGTGTGCATCCTAAGGGTAATCCATATTTGGGCTGTTCTATAACTGGGTCATTATCATGGTGGGTTTGCTTTTCTAGTCTTTGCTCCTTGTTTTGCTTTGCACTGCTTTTCTCTGTTCTCTAGGCTACTATTGTTATTTTGTTTTCTACTTCTGATGGTTCGGGAGTATGAAGGCAAAAATAAGAAAGTGCTTGTTTTCTTGCTGCCACTCTGCCATGATGAGAATCACGGGTGTGGGAAAGCAGAACTTTTAAGGAGTTGTAAACCTCATGTATTAATGGGATTTAATTTCCCGCCATCATGTCCCAGAAGGTCTAAGTTATTAGTTAAGTAAAAGAAATAACTACATAATGGGAAAGACTTTGTAGAAGAGTTTTCCTTTCTCTTTTCTTTTTGTTAATACACCTCTTATATATAGTCCTAAAAGGCCTTTCTCTCTTCTCATAGCTTAACAATCAAAGAACAGTGTATGGCAGCATTTGGCAAAGTAGAGCTGCTGGTTAAGTCCAGCCTGCCCCTGTTTCTACAATTAAAGTTTTTTTGGAATACAGCGACACCCATTCATGTAGGTGCATGCTGCCTATGACTAAAGTTTTGGCGATATCATGGCAAAGTTGAGTAATACAAAGTCCGTTCAGCCTCAGAGACACAATTATTTACTGTCTGGCCATTTACTTTGGTTTAGGGTAATGAAATTTTAATTGCACATAATAATGTACATATTTTAATATGTGACAATAAAGGATTTGCTACATTTATACAGCACATTTTTGAAATAAAAAATTAATTTTGAAAAGTTTCATCAGCTTGCATATTTTTAAGTGACTTTCTCATATAAAGAAAATACCTAATTATAGAACAAAATGTTTTAAAATCTATCTGGTTTACAGGAAATAGCATAAACTTCTATTCCAGTAAATTTCCACTAAAAAAGACATACCTTGAACATGAGCTATTGTTGTTAATTTGTCAACATTTCCACTTGACAATTGTACCAAATTGCTAGAGGTGGCTCTTTAATAAAAGACATTAGAATATCCAGTTGAATATAACATGGGTTTGGGAGGAGGGGTTGTTTTGTTTTGCTTGTTTTTAGTTCCCTGCTGCTAGGGAGCTCTAAGTTCCAGGAGCTCAAAGATGAAGAGCAAAAAACAAATTGTGGGCTTCGAACTGCTGATTAAACATAGGAACCCCATCCATGTATTAGTAGTTCATGTGTCAAAACGCTCTTCAGCACTAGGAAGAAGGGGCCACAGGCAGTTTTTTATGTAAGTTGCCATGCTTTGTTGACACCATCTGGCCATTTATCTTAGTCACTTCTGATTGAAACCAGCAATTGTACCCAATGGGAACATTCTATGTTAAGTAGCACCTGACTACTGACCAAATCAGATGCTTTCCCTTGGTACATTCAAGAAGCAGAGAGAACAGGGAAGACTGCAAAGTGGTAGGAATGCTTAGAGATGCAGAGAGCGCACAGATGCCTACAGAGAGCCTCAGTATTTGTCGGCAGGAAACTGAAATGGGGGTGAAGAAAGAGAGAGAGAACACAAAAAGGGGAGGAGAGAGGGAGATGGAAAGCCAGTGAAGTAGAAACAGACGAAGCAAGGGAAGCTGTCAAGTCAGAAGAATGGCAGAACGAATATGTGGTCAGAGCATTTCTGAGGAGGTAACTGCTCCGGTCGCTGATGTGGTGTTGTAGGTCTGTGTGTGTGACACAGGCGGCATTCCAGCACTCCCCGAACGTGTTGGCCTGTCTGTCATACACGTCCATGCATCTTTACAAGAAGGCTTATCACCTACAACAGAGCTACAAACACCAGAGTCCCACTAACATGTATAGTTAATTGATGATTTTCATAGTAACGTGCAGAGGCAATGAACCACAAAACAGCCCTATTTATAGTTTAGCAAAGAATCTCAAACTCAAATATCAGGCAGGTCAAGGACTGACTCAGTCTGAGTGTGGGTAGCAATATCTGCACACTGTTGGTGGGACTATAAATTAGTGCAGCCATTATGAAAAACTGTATGGAAGTTGCTCAAAAAACTAAAAATATACTTGTCATGTGACCCAGTAATCCCACTTCTGGTATTTACCTGAAATATATGAAATCAGGCCAGGGAGAGTGACTATTTATATATGTCCAAAAGATGTCTGCACTCCCGTGTGTATTGCAGCACTATTTGCAATAGCCATGATAAGGAATCAATCTAAGTGTCCATCAGTGGATGAATGGATAAAGAAAATGTGGTACATATACACAATGGAATACTATTTAGCCTTTAAAAAGGAGGAAATTATGTCATTTGAGGCAAAATGGGTGGAATTGGGGAACACTGTACAAAGTGAAATAAGCCAAACACAGAAAAGACAAAAACTGCATGATCTCATTTACATATGGGATATAAAACAATGGAACTCATGACAGTGGGCCGTAGAATGGTGGTTACCAGAGGCTGGGGGTGAAAGGAATGGGGAGATGAAAATCAAAGGGTACAAAGAGTCAGTTAGATAAAAGGAATAAGTTTAACTCTTTTTTTATATCTATCACATAGAGTGGTGAATATAACTAGTAATTGAGTACTAAGCATTTCAGTATCGCTAAGAGAGTAAATTTCAGACTTTTCATTGAAAAAAATGTCAAATATTTGAGGTGATGTATATGTTAATTGGCTTGATTTAATCATTCTACATTGTATTAAAAAATAATATCACTTCGTATCCCATAAATACATAAAACTATAATTTGTCAATACATGATAAAATAAATAAATAAGATTTTAAAAATAAAAAGAAAGAGGCAGCTTCTACTTAGCTCCAAACGATTGTTTTGTCAAAGATTGTATTATAGGACCTGAGTTGCTAAAGCTTTTGATTTTTCGAGAGAAGCTAGAAGTTGTAATTTTATGTGAATTCTCCTGGTTTTTAAATGTAGAGTCAGTTGGTTAAAAATATGAAACAAAACCAGTATGAGAGGCAAAGAAAATATCTGGGCGCAAGATTTGTTTTATCATGTTAGATTTACAACTAACAGCAAGCCTGATTTTTGATAGCCTTCTTGCACTGGCTGCCAGTGTGGAACGTAAGTCGGTAACTCTTATCTATGGCATTTTTCCTTCACAAAAATGGCCTTGATCCTAGCTTATCTCATGAAATAGGATTTTACTGTGTTCTTCATAGTTTTCATTTTCTTTCTGGAAACTTCCAAGGCCCATGTGTACGAGATAGCCAGTGATGAGTTGTGACATGTATCCTACTCATCAGTTGCCAACCTGAGTGATGCCAGACTGAAGAGCTGTCATCTTGTACCAGAAACCCCTTTGCTTTATTTCCTGTTGTTTCAGCAGTCCAAAGTGATGGTGGTGTTTGGCTGCGGATCACAGCTCTTTACCTCACATCAAAGGGTTTCATCTGACATTAGGAATACAGCCATAGCTCACCCTAATTGTTAATCTTTATATCACACTTACCAATTATGTT
>RJWJ010045500.1:0-11735 GCA_004363605.1 Indri indri
CACAATATGAAGATGGGTAACAAGATTTTGCTCTTCAGAATCCACAATTACCAATGTCTTCCTCCCTTAGGAAAAGACTACAAGCCCATGATAATTAACTGGTAGCATCTTGGAAGCTTAGTGCTATAGACCTCAGCTGCCTTTTGGCAGAGAACAAGCACAGTCTTCATGGTAACAACAGAGAACCATCCAAACTCTTCCCAAAGTTTAAGAAATTGAAAAATGCCAACCCATCTGCAAGCTGGATTAGCAAGCTCGGAACCCCGGGACGGCAGATGGTGGCCAGCTCCCGGATGCCGATATGGCCCCAGACTGACATATTTCTGTGCTCATGCTGCATCTCCAACCTGCTTTCACTCTGCCCATCTGCTTCAGAGGCAGGCTGCCCGCTCAAGAATGAGGCACGACCTTCGAGGCAGGAGGTTTGTCACACAGCAGAGGCTCCTAGGTGGTGAGCAGCTCTGTGTGGCCATTTCATAGCCTGAATGACCACCTCTTTGCAAGTAGCCGAGGTAAGCAGAGTCCACAGCAGCTGTCTAGGGCTTCCTCTGGAGCGTCTGTGCTAGGAATATTCCAAGCACCAATTATTCAGCCTTGGCACAAGTATGGGCTGTGAATATGCCCGCTCAAGTGCTTTGAACATTCTAAATAGGAGGTATTTTTCCAGAGTAAGCTGAGATGGTTGAGTGAGGGATCAGTAATGCAGAAAATAGCTCAGGCAATGGAAAGAAAGAAGATAGAACCCTAGATCCTGAATATAAGTAAAAAGAATATGCAGATTTAAACTTTTGCTTTTTCCAATTTGAGACCAACCCATGATGTTGAAGCTTAGCATTTCTTTTTCTAAGAATACTCCACAACAATCATTGCTCTAAAGGACAAGGAGAGAAGAGTGTTTTGGTGAGAAAGAGATCCACTGGGTTTCTCCAGAAAGCAGCAAATTCACCCTTTTCATCTCTGGCAAATTAAATCCAAACTTTCCCATAGTGTTCAGTGCAATGTAGATATATTAGCTATCTATTGGTGCATTAAAAAATTACTCTTAACTTGGTAGCTTAAAACGACAACATTATTTCACCATTTCCATGGGTCAGGAATCTGGGCACAGTTACGTTGAGTCCAGTGGCGCAAAGTCTTACATGAGTTTGCAACCCAGATCTCGGCCAGAGCTACATGACCTCAAGGTTCAACTGGGGCATTCAGTTCCTCCTGGGCTGTTGGCCAGAGTCCATCATCTTCATCAGTTCCTTGACCCTGGGGTCCATCAAATGGCAACTCGCTTCATCAGAGCAAGCAAGCAAGAAGACAGAGACACAGAAACACAGAGAAAGAGAGAAGGCAGGAATGAAGAGTCTTGCAAGCCTCTTCTCAGAAGTAGTAAGTTACTGGCCAGCCACCCATGAGGAGGTGAGAAAGTTTCCAAATCAGTCCATACATTCCTGCTTCCATAGAGTTCCAGTTTTTCACCTTTCCTGTGGCCACACTGTTTCTCGTAAGACTTTGCAGTCCTTCCAACTAGAGATGGAGTGCCCTGCCCCACCCTGCCCCTTGACACTGGGCTTGATGTGTGATTTTCTTTGGGTTGAAATGACAGTGAGCCAGCTCTGGGCTTAGAACTTCAGACACATTACGCATTTCCATTTTCTCTCTTGCCTTCTGTCATTGTCGTGAGAATGCATCCCAGCTAGCCCACTGTCCCGTGCAGGACAAGAGATACATGGAGCAGACCTGAAACTACCCTGCAGCTTAGAGTCTTGCCCAGGAAAGCCCAGCTCATGTCAGCCAACCTCTGCCAACCCACAGATCCACGAGAATAAATGCTTTTTGTTGAAGGCTACAGAGATCTTATGGTCGTGTTGTATTCAGCAAGATACTCACATCAATGTGATGTGTGATATACTCACATCAATCAATTTTTAATGATCAACTATTTAACTACCTATTCAGTTTGGGGTATTTGAAATCACAAAAATGGAAGAATATTCTCAGGGAAAACATGTTGAGTAAGAAGAGGTCCAAATAAAAAATCTTGGGAGACTCTTACATTTAAGGGATCATCAGAGGAAGAAAAGGAAAGAAAGGAAGGCTGAAGAGGAAAGGTCATGAGGGTAAGAAGGGAAAATGGCAGAGAGGTCTAGGAAGTACAGATTTTTAAGAAGCAGCAAGTGGCTAAAGGAGTCCAATGCTGCTACCAACCCAAGCAAGAAGAAGAATTAAGAACTGCCATTGGATCTCCCATTCAGGAAGCACGGGGGCCTTTTGCCCCAGTAGATTGCAGTGTAGGAGTGGGGACCCAGGCTGGGTAACGGTGAATTTCAGGGTAAGTGGAAAGTGAAGAAGTGGGGAGAATGAAGAGTGAATGGCGGTATTATTCCTATGTTTTTTATTACAAGTAATTTTAAATTTCCCAAAATTGCAAAAACAAAAATAGTTGACCCAGATTCACTTGATTTTTTACCCTGTTTGCCTTAGCATTTGTGCTTTCTCTCTCTCTCTCTCTCTCTCTCTCTCTCTCTCTCTCTCTCTCTCTCTCTCTTTCTGTATGTAGACACACACACACACACACACACACACACACACTATTTTTTCTGAACCATTTGAGAATAAGGTGCATACATCATGGTACTTTCTACTAAATACTTCAGTGTGTATTTCCTAAAAATAGGAAAATATCTTTTATCACCACAATACATGAATGATTTTACATTATTGACTTACACTGATGCAATACCTTTAACTAACCCACTGTCCATGCTCCATTTTTGTCAGTTGACCTAATAATTAGTGTCTTTTATAGCCCTTTCCCTGCAGTACAGTGTCCAGTTCAGGACTGGGTATTGCATTTGGTTAGAAATAGGGAGAGGTATTAGAAACCATCATGGCTCTTTAGCCTCCGTTAATCCGGAGCAGTTCCACAGTTTTTCTTTGCCTTTTAAAGCATTGAGTTTTTTGAAGACTACAGCAGCCCCCACCCCCTTGACTTTTTAAATAGAATGTTCCCATTATATGCTTGACTGATGTTTCCTCGTGATTGGGTTGAGGAGCTTTCTTGGCCAGCACACCGTATAAGTGATGCTGTGTCCTAAGTCACCATTTCTGGAAGCGTGCCATGTGACCCACTGTTTCACATATGTGGTGTCACTTTGATCACCTGCTCAAGGTGCTGCCTAATTTTGCCACTGTCTAGTAACTATTACTTTTCACGCTTACAAAAGTCTGTGGGAAGACACTTTAAGATTACACAAGTAGCCTGGTCCTCATCAAAATTTTCTCCTAGAGTAAGTTCCAGTAATGATCAAACATCTATTGATGATTTTTGCCTGATGCAACCTCTACCATGATGGTTGCAAAATGATGATTTTTCTACTCAACTACACTTTTTACTAGTCAGCCTTCAGCATCCTCCTACAAGCAAGATCACTTCTTTCTTCCTTTCCTTTCCTTCTTCCCTTCTTTCCTCCTTCCCTTCCTTCCTTTATGTATTATGGATTCATGAATTTCTATTTTTAATGGACTATAATTAATTACTGTACTTAATTATTTTTTTGTGTTCAAATTGTCCATATTCAGCCAGGGAAGTCCCTTCAATTGGTTCCTGTGTCCTTGTGACATGCCCATCATTTTTTTAAAACAATTTCTCATGTTCTGGCATAACAAACTATTCCAAGCTCATCTTGTATCGACCCTTCCTCAGGCCTGAAATTAGCCATTTCTCCAAGATGAACTGGTTGCTTTTGGTGGGGAATAGTATTAGAGACCAATATTTGAACACAAGGGATATTCGTTGATACCGGGGTGCCCTTGACTCAGTGGACAGAATCCAGAAATACATGCTTGTATTTACACATACATAAATATGCATACACACAGATATACGTAAAATATATGCACATGTTCATGTGCATGTGAGCTTGCATATACACACACATACACGTATACTTTCAATTCCAATCCATCCCCACAGGGTTCTTTCTTGACTTCCTGTTTTCCATACATGTGTGTTCCTTCTTCCACATTGAGAATCCTGGCTTCCAAAAAAAATCAACATATTTGCTCAATCCTATGAGACATCTAAAATAGTGTCAGAATTGCTTTGCCCATATCACTGCAATAAACAAACATACTAAAAATGGTTTGGGATTTTTTTGCAAATCTCCTCTGCTCCCTTTCTCCCTCACCACCTCCCAAGACCAAGAGTGTGTGATCAAATACTGTATTCATTGGCTACTTAGACTGGGTCTTTCTTTTTCCATTTTCACTGTGGGTATGATATTTATTTGAAATATAATTAGGATCATCTGTTTCAATTTTGTTTTCATTTTAGGGTTTTATACCTTCCCATTCTTATTGCTTTAATTTTGTTTTTTGAATATGTAGGATATTAATATGCTCAAAAGTCAAAACTATACATAGAAATGTCACTCCTTGCCATATCCCATCCCATTCCCCCCACTCTTTGTAGGTAATGAATTTTATTGTTTTCCAGTTTATTCTTTAATGATGAGATCTATGCATCTTTTATTTTCCCATCTTTTTTATGTAAAAGATGACATATTATATATACTCCTTTTCACTTGGATTTTTTCACTCAGTAATATCTCCTGGATCTCTCCTTATCTGTTCATGGAGATCTTCATTGTTACTTTTTCTAGCTGCATGGTACTCTATTGTGTGAAGTAACATGATCAGTGAATCCAACTAATCTCCTGCATTTGGACTTTTTGGTAATTTTCTGTATTTTGCAATTATAAATGATGCTGCAATAAATAACCTTATGCATATGAATTTTCATATTGCTGGATTATTTTTGGGATAAGTGTGATTCCTAGGTTGCACATATAATTTTATGGCATTGCCAAATTCCCTTCCAGAGAGATTCGTACCAATTTACATTCCCATCAACAGTGTAGAAGAGCACCTGTTTCCCCATAATCTTGACGACGGAGGATATCACCAAGCCTTTGCATTTCCGACAGCCTGGTGGCTGAGAAATGATATTTCACTGTATTCTTAACTCGCATTTCTCTTATCAAGAGTGAAACTGAACACCTTTTCATATGGTTCTGGGCTATTTGTGTATTACTTTTTGTGAATAGTTTTTTCATATCTTTGCCCATTGTTATGCAGGATTTTTGATATTTTGATCCTGGATTTTACAAGGTTTTTTATACATGAGTGACATTGAGCCTTTTATTTGCAATATATGTGGTGAATATTTTCTTTCATTTTGTCATTTAAAAAAAATTTTACTTATGATGTAGTTATACCACACAAACTTTTTGAAAATTGTTTGTATGCAAATAAATATATTAATATTTTATTTTATTGCATTTATAGTTTAAGTCGGAGTTAGCCTTTTACTATATACCCAGGTTATAGGAGAATTCATCTATGTTTTCTGCTAGTATATGTACTTCTATTGTTATATTTACATTTCTGATTTATTCAAGCTTACTCTTACATATGGGTTGAGGAATAGATCTACTTTTATCGTTTTCCAAATAAAAATTTCCTGTATTTCACCTTTTCCTTGACATTATTCCATGTCTTTGATCTGCCAGTCTATGTATAAGCCAGTACAACTCTGTTTTAATTCTAGAGAATGTGTATTACATTTTAATAGCCGTTTTAATAGAAGGCTGGTATCCCCTTCCCACCCATTCCACATTCTTCCACTCTAATGTTTTTGTAATATTCTTGTTTGTTGTTTTCTAATTTGCCTAGCTCCATATAAAGGCTCCTTAGAATTTTTATTGGGGTTGCACTGTGTTTACGAATTAACTTAGGGAGGATGACATCTTGATAACGTTGAAACATCCGAATCAAGAGCAGGGATGTCTCCCCATTTGTTCAAACCTCCTGTTGTGTTTCTGCAGGGTCCTTATTTTCCCCTCTTATGTCCTTTCCATTCACGGCCTCAGCTCCAAGGGGCACCACCTCTTTTGTTTAGATTTGATTGCCCCCCATGAGTAATGCTTTTTGGGGCCACCCTTCTGGTCACACCCACTTTCCAGTGCCCCTCCCAGGGCAGGGCTGAGCATCTCCAGCTCCTGACTGGTGTTCGGTGGTTTTGCATTTGCTATTTCACTTCCTCTTTCTGGGTGTGAATTTGTCTGTGCTTCCCAAGGCCCTCTGCTCCTTTTTGTAGCTTTTTCCTGCCTCCCTTCTCTGCTCTCTGCATCCACAGGCTCTCAGCAGTTGTGAGTGGGCAGCGAGAGCTCTGTTGGAATTTGTTGCCTTTTCCCTCTCCTTTCAGGCAGTTTGAAGGAGGTTGCAGTGTTCTTGTTGTCTGGTCATGCCACAGGGGTGAGCCCTGTGTGGTTTTATTTGCCTTCCTTATTGATTTCATGGCTGTTTTGAAATGGGGGGTGCCGAGGTTCAGAATGAGCCCACTCTTGTTCTCCAAACCCTGAAGACCATACTTAAACAAGCTTGACTTCTAGGCAAATCTAGAGATGGATTCCAAATCAAAAGTTGTCTTTTTCCTCCATGAGAGAAAGACTTGTGCATGATCATAGATCACAGTATTAAGAGAAAGTACAATTTCAGCTGGTGAAGAAATTCTGTACCCCTAGAGAAAGAGGCTTGTTCAAGGAAATTTTAAGGGCAGAACTAGGGGATCTGTTAGTCCATGGTCAGGTGATTATGAGAAAGAGAGGGATTGAGGAAACTGTAGGCAAAGGCTATAAAGTGTAGACTTGGTGGAAATCTGTACTGGCTTGATTTGACCGTTGTTCCTGGGGCTTTGTCCCACTATAATGTAATAATGTGGGCACCTACGTTAGGTTGTGTTGAAGTGACCGTGACAGTCACAAATAGATGGAACAAAGATAGTAGGGAGACCTCTCTCCCCCACCCCATGCTTTTGCAGTTGGCAATAAGAGAGCACCTGACTTGTGAAATCGGACGTGCCACCCCTACTTGGAGACTGCCGTAATAGCACAAAATGCAGCTGGTTTATTGTGGCCTCGGAATGCTAAAGTATATAAATAAGAAATGACTTTGTTTTTCTCCCACTTATGTTTTCAGTCTCGCTTGGTGGGTTTTCCTTCCCGGCTCATTGAAGACATTTCAGGCAGGTTCCTAGTCTTCTTGCGGCTCTGGCTCATTTTAGAAGAGGAGATTCACTCACAGGTATTAACAGTCTAGTTAGAGTGAAAGCTTCCATCTCTTGTCCAGTTCAAAGCTACTCTGCTCCCCAGCTCTGGGCCATATTCCTTCTCCCTACCTCTCCAGGGCAGGGGTAGGGGCAAAACAGATGGGAGGAAAAAGGACAAGTCTTCTGTGCATAACGCTGTTGTTGTCCACCTGTCCTCTCTGTGAGGGGCTGGTCTCCAAGCTGGCACTCCCTTGGGAGCACCCCACAGAGGCCTCTGCAAATAAATCAATGAACAGTGGACCTTTTGCAATTCTCCCTCTGCTTTTGCTTCTGATGGTATTCCCACAGCCTCCCGGTGCTGACTCCCCTCACCCCAGCAGGCTGCCCTACTGGATGGGCGTGTTCAAACTGCAGGGTCTAACCACCTTCCCCCAAGACTCCCATCTTCACAATTACCCAGGAGAGGAGCAGGCAGTGGCCTCTGCTTCCATATGTTCCAAACTCCTGGGCACACACGCATCTCGCTCTCCCAGGAGCTCCCTTTGCGCTCTGCTCACCATGCAGCGTGTTGGCCACGCTGGGGACGAAGGGCTAATCTCACACTTTTAAAGCATGTCTAGTTTCTTGTGGTGTCTCTTCTTGAGTCCCCTTTCCTGAGCTTGAGAGATGGGCAAGCAGTCTAAATCCCTCCCTTGTGGTGGAAGGAGAATCCACAGCAATTCCTCATGGGCTGGCAGATCTTGTTTTGGTGCATCCTCTTTCATAAACTTGTTTATTCGCTTATGTGTACATAGATGTCACATATCTATACACACATAATACAGGCATATATACACATACAAGTTGCATATCACAAACCAACTGCATATATCATGCTAGACTCAGTTTGGTTGCTAGACTGGCTCTTCCATCTTTTAGAAAGTCCTACAGGAATGTGTTTGGCACTTTACTTTGGAACATGAAGGGCTTTTCTCCTGTTCTCAGTTTGAAGCTTCAGCCAAAATCCCGAACCAATAGGAACAGTGTCAACCATATTCTATTACAAACATGTTATATGTATTGTTTTTGATCATCTCATACCTGCCAATCCCTACTCCAAACACTGGAATTCATTGTATCTAATTTCTGTGTTGATCCTCCACAGAGATTTTAATTAACCTCCTTTTCCAGAGTGGAGTATTGGGGTGTCAATGAGGCAAAGTACCTTGCCCAAGATCACACATCTGGGCTGGGGGGTGAGGGGCAACCCTGGCTGGGGACATAGTGCTGTCTGGTTCCAAAGCCTGTGCGCTGTGCCTCATCAGAGCATCAGATGGCTAGATCACGTCAAATGCATCCGTTCAACTAAAACAGACTTGCTTCTCCCAAAAGCCCTGATTAAAAAGTTCAGTTGGGACACTGTGTTTGTTATCATGAATGTGGATGTGGATAACACTACATTCCCTGGAAATATGGAGATATTATCTACGTCCCATTTACGGATGCAATACCAAGTGAAGACTGTACACCCCTACCCGAGGAAGGAAAAGCAGTCAACCTGTCATTGGGGATCTGTTCAAATTTCTGGTGTCTCAGTGGATGTCGAATGTTTTACAAAAAGCCCTTTGTGCACATGAGGAAGATATTGCAGGAGGCATTTGGTGAGTGCTGCAGGCGAGGCTCCATGCTGGGCGAGGAAAGTGTTTCAGTGTGAGGCTCTGCCACTCAAAGGGCAGAACCAGCCACCACCATTGCTTCTATATGTTGATGGAGCATGCACCTTTATTGGCCTTACATGAAATAATTTTTAAACAAATGATTATATTTGTAATAGAGTTACAACAGGAATTCTGCTCATTGAGGTTCTTAATTGTTTTCCCTTTTTGTGGCTATAAGCCAGTGTTTGGTCTTTAGCTGAAACAGACATTTAGCCATAAACCACTGACCAGAAAGATCATAAATGATCAATTTCCCCTGTTATTTTAACTCCCTTGTCTCTCCTAACTGTACCACGTGCGTTTTTACTCACTGACCTTCCGACACATTCCCGGCTTTCATGAGCTTTGTACTTCAGTTATTAAACTACAAAAGAAATGGAGCAAAAGGACTAAAATATATTTCTCAGAAATACAGCTGTGCTAGCAACGGGCGCCGCGTGTGAAGTATGTCTCTTATCCCACTTCTCCTCATCACATTTCAGCAAATAAATCCAACTCTCTGTGGAACAATTTTGGTGTTAGCACAAAGTAATTCAAAACAGCGGGGGGCGGGAGGCGCATAATTATGACCAGCAGAAGACGCGTTTGCAAAAGCTGTGGCTGAAATGATTTAGTTAGGAAAAAGCTTTGCCAGAAGCCCAGAAAAGCCTTCTGTTTCCCCCTAAATTACAAAGCATTTATTCTATTCTACAGTGATTTACATGATAATTCTATAAAACTACTTTTGTCTAAGATTATTCTCTGTTTATCCTCCTCTATAATAATACGTTAGGATTCGTCCATTTACTTATTCATTCATTCGACAGAATAAGGCACAGTTCCTGTTCTGGTGGGCCGAGTACAGAAGGTCGTTATATTCCAATTTAACATGTGGATTGGGAGGGGCCGCGCAAGTGGCCCGCGTCAGAGAGGGCAGCGTCTCCCGGTCTGCGTGGTTGCGGGAAGCTTCCTGGCAAGGTGATGGCTGGACTGAGTCTTAAAGGAGGAGTAGGCATTGCTGGGGACAGGGAGGGCAAGATGTCCTGGTGGAAGGGAGCAAGGGCATGACCAAGGGCATGGAGGCTAGAAACTGGCAGTGTGAGGAATGTGGGAGGGTGGGTGTATTAGTCAGAGTTCTCTAAAGATACAGAACCACTTCATAATAAATTACCCCCAAACTTGGTCTCTCAAAATAACAAACATTTATTATCTCACAGTGTCTACAGACTGTGTAATACTCAGATTAGTAGGGTGTTTCTGGCTCAGAGCTTCTCATGAGATGTTAGTCGTGGTGTCAGCTGAGGGCTTGACTGGGGCGGAGGATGGAAGGATAGACTTCTGAGATCCCATGTGTGGCTGTTGGTGGCGGCCTCAGTCCCTCACTCTGTGGACCTGTCCGTAGAGCTGCCGAAGATCCTCAGTATGTGCTGGTTGTCTGTCCTCAGAGCCAGGGGTGAGTGACACCAAAATGAGAGTCACAGGGTCTTTTATAATCTAACCTCAGAAGTAACATCCACCACTTCTTCCATATCCTACTGGCCACACAGAACAAAGTGCGGGGAACGACACAAGAATGTGCGTCCCAGGAGGCGGAGGTTATTGGTGGCCGTCCTGAGGACCGACTGTTTTCACTAGCATTGGAGCAGCATTTGTGTGGAGGGCGGGTTTGAGGCAGGGACATTTTAGGAGGATACTGGTTCAATGGAATGGTGATGTGGGGTGTAGGGCAATTAGAAAGAAGAGAAAGAAACTGAATTGACAATCACTTAAAAAATAAAATCTGTGAGACCCTGTAATGGATTCAGTGACTCATTTCTAACCAATGGGCAAGTCTGCTACTGGTGTTTCTGGAAGGGATTTTTCCACACTGATAAAGGAAAGAGCTGAAAGATAAAGGCACATTCAGTTCCCGGGCTTCCCCCAGATTTTTCCTGCTTTTGAATGAAACCCTGGGGTCTGTGGCAGCTATTTTGTGACAATGAGGTGACCAATCATGCTTGATGTGGTTGGGTGGGAGAATGGACAGAGCCTGGGTGTTTGGTGACGCCGCTGAGTCGCCAGTCAATCCTAGAACTTTTTTTTTTGTAAACAATAAATATTTTAGGAGGGGAAGTCACCGCAGGTGCAGCAGCCTGTGACTTGAGCTGAAAGCATTCCTAACATGGAGAGAAGGGCATGACTTCCAAGCTCTGAGGCTGAGTGGTTCCCTGCTGGCTGAAATAGCAACTGTGAAAGGAAGAGCAGGCTCAGGTCTGCGTGGGTTCTTCTGAATTTGGTCTGCTTGTGGGATGTTCAGGTTAAAAACAAAATACAATAAACAAAACTAAACAAAAAACCCAGTGGGCCACGGTTAAAGGCTTAGCCTGCCTTTGTATTCCTAACGTCTAGCAGGATGTTTGAACATGTGTCAGGGCTTTCTTTAATCAATGCGTGCTGAGGAGTGAATGGACGAGTGATTGGAGGGTTGGCGAGGACCTAAACCAAGGTAGCAGTCACAGGGATAAAAAGAAAGAACGTTTGTCTCTGTTCTGTGACAAGGCGCCACGTACGTGGTGTGTGGCAGATCCTGGTGACGCTTAGAATCGATGCATGTGCAAGTTAGCCAGTGTGAAAAGAGAGATGAAAATCCATTGCTTTGTAATTATATTAATTTTCTTTTACCCTCTTTATATGTATTTCTTTACATGGTAAGCAGCTCTCAAAGAAAATGGTATCTCCATTTTTGCAGAAGAAAACTCGCTAGGAGAGAGGAAAACGAAGTGGGCAAAACCGAATCTGCTGTGTAGCACAGCACCTTAGGGATTCTTGTCTGAGAACCAAAAGGAAGTGACAGTCTGTGGCCAGGCAGGGCCAGCCACATTGATATGCTCACTCGCATTTGAGCTGAGTAGCCTGAGAGCCTCAAAGCATCTGTTGGTCAGTTAATTTCATTTGAAGAATATTCTATGGACCCTCCTTTT
>RJWJ010045501.1:0-11725 GCA_004363605.1 Indri indri
TTTTCATAATGTTCTGTCTATTGGTGTTTTCTTCCATAGCAGTGACAATCCTTTCCATAGGGTGCCATGAGTATGAGCCTTAAAGTTCCATATGACCCTCTGATCCAGAGGCTGAATCAGAGACATTGCGTTTGGAGGTAAGTATTAATAGATCACTTCAATGCCTTCAGTGTTGAACTCATGAAGTTCTGGATGGCCCAGGGACATTGTCCGATATCAAACGAACTTTAAAAAGCAGTCCCTTAGTAGCAAGGTACTTCCTGATTTCAGGGACATAGCATCGATGGAACTAATCCAGAAAACGGGTTTTCATTGTGCAAACCATCATGTTGTACAACAAGAAGATTGGCAGTTGGTATTTATCTTTTCCCTTCAAGGCTCAAGAGCTAGCAGCTTTATACATAAAGGCAGTCCTGATCATAAACCCAACTGCATTTGCACAAAACAGTAGAATCAGTTTATCCATTCCTGCCTTAAATCCTGGTGCTCTCTTCTCTTCCTTACTAATAAATGTCCTTTGTGGCATTTTTCCCCCAGAATAGGATGCTTTCATCTGCATTAAAAACCATTGCAGGCAGATATCCTTTCTTCTCAACCATTTTCTTAAATGGCATCTGGGAATTTGTCTACTGCTTCTTGGTCAGCGGAAGCTGCTTCTCCTGTTACGGTGACATTTTTTTGAGCCAAACCTCTTTCTAAAATTATCAAACCATCCTTTGCTGGCATTAAATCCTTTAGCGTTAGATCCTTTACCTTCCTTTTGCTTTAAGTTGTCATATAATGACTTCATGTTCTCTTAAAGCATATCAGACTCCACAGGTATGTCTTTCCTATAGCTATCCTGCACCCACACAAAAGCTAAATTTTCACTGCAAGAAAAAAAGGTATTTTGAAAAAAGTGCAAGGTTTTTGTGCCTGCTGGAATAGCTGTAGCAATAGCTTCATGAATTTCCTTTTCTTTTTTTATGATGGTCTTTACACTGGATTCATTTATCTTGAAATGGGCAACCACAGCTGCAGACCTCAATCTATGGTACATATCAAGCAATTCAGCTTTGTCCTGTAATGTCATAACTCTTCTCTGCTTCTTGGGAGCATTTCTAGCATCACTAATGGCACTTCGTGTAGCTCTCATGGTGTTATTCAGGGTTTATGGTATTGCACTAAACATGATGAAAACCATGAGAGATTACTTTTTACTGCAATATACAATTTACAGGAGAGACAAACTGCTCCTGCAGAGATACTTAGCATCACACAGCATTGGAGGTGGATACTTGTAACACTTGTGCTCGCCACGATAGCAACAAGAGGTGGCTATGAAATTATTACAGTAGCACAGTATATACTTCAGTTAATTTTATGCAGTTATAATTTAATACAACATATGTGTTTGCATTTCTCTAGACTTGGAATGGCACCATGTACAACCTGTGTTTGTGTGCATGTGTTTTGATAAATTTTAGCATTTTATAATGGATTCATGTATATTTTATGATAGTAAATGATAACATAGACTAGTATCTATATATATTTTATGCATTCATGACATACCTTTTTCTTAATTTTTTTTGATATTTCTGGACTATGCAGTTTGTGAGATTTTTCAAATTGTCACAAATCTCCAAAAATGTTTCCAATATTCTTATTGAAAAAACTGCATATATGTGGACCCATACAGTTCAAACCCATGGTGTTCAAGAGTCAACAGTATTTGTGTATTAGTTTTAACAGTTCTTTGGCGCTTTGTGTATATGTGCGTGGAATCTTTAGGGTTTTCTGCATATAAGATCATGTTGTCTGTAAACAGATAATTTTACTTCTTCCTTTCCAGTCTGGATGCCTTTTGTTTCTTTTTGTTTGTTGGGTTTGTTTGCTTGTCTAATTGCTCTGGCAAAGACTTCTACTACTATGTTGAATAGTAGCGGTGAGAGTGGGCATTCTTGCCTTGCTCCTAACCTGAGAGGAAAAGCTTTCAGTCTCTCACCTTTGAGTATGATGTTATCTGTGGGCTTTTTGTATATGGTCTTTATTATGTTGAGGTACTTTCCTTCAATTCCTAGTTTGTTGAGTTTTTTTTGTCATAAAATATATTGAATTTTGTCAAAGGCTTTTTCTGCAATTGATATGATCATGTGGATTTTTTCCTTCATTCTGTTAATATGGTATATTACATTGATTGATTTCTATATTTTGAACCATCCTTGCCATTCTCGCACTCTAGGAATAAATGCTACTTGTTTGTGGTGTATAATCCTTTTAATGTGCAATTGAATTCTGTTTGCTAATTAATAGTATTTTTTTGAGGATTTTTGCATGAATATTCATCAGGGATATTGGTCTATATTTTGTTTACTTGAATTGTTTTGTCTGGCTTTGGTATCTGAGTAATGCTGACCTCACAGAGTGAATTTGGAAATGTTTCCTCCTCTTCAGTTTTGGACTAGTTTGAAGAAGATTGGTGTTAATTCTTTAAATGTTTGGTAGAATTTACCAGTGAAGCCATCTGGTCCTGGGTTTTTCTTTGTTGGGAGATTTTTGGTTACTGAGTCAATCTCCTTACTATTTATAGATCTGTTCAGATTTTCCATTTCTTCATGATCCAGTCTTGTTAGGTTGTGTGTTTTGAGGAACTTGTCCATTAAAGAGAAATTTTTAAAGGCGTAATCCATAGTATAATCAGTGAGAAGTTTGCTCTTACAACTTTCATCATTCACTCAGTTCTATCCTTCTTCCACAGATAGCAAATTGTGTTCTTCTCTTGGGCAGTCTTCCACAGTTTTACATACCATTAGTAGCAAATTGAATACATATACACACACACTTACTTTCCCTCCTTCCTAACACAAAAGTACCTTGTTTTTTCACTTAACAATGTATCATGATATTCTTTCCATTGTGACCTTTCCTTGTGTAGATGAACCATATTGTATTATTGAATGAAAATTTATCTGGGTTTAGATTTTTCAAATGACAGAACTGTTGCCTCAGCACTTTGAAGATATTATTTTATTATTTTTATTTTTATGTCTCATTAGCTTTCAGGACATCTGTCTTTTATTTCTGGTTGTTTTTATATTTTAAAAATTATCTTTGATATTTTAAATTTTCCTCAGAAATTGGTATGTATGCACTTATTTTTATTTACTCTGACAAGTACTCAGTACTTTTTCAGTCTGAGAACTTGTGTCTTTCTTCAGTTTGTAAATTTCTTAGCTATTATGGTTTTTTGTTTGTTTAACTATCACTTTTTCCCCGATCTTTTCTATTCTCACCTCTGGAATTCTTATTAAATAAAGGATGTTATAAAAATCCAAGAAACACCATTTATGTTGGATTCCTTGTGAATGGTAGCTCTTAAAATTTTGTGCAGCATGACATCCCTTAATTCTTATCTTCTAGGTTTTCTCAATCTACCCTTCATATTTTCTAACTATTCATTTGTATTTGCTATCTATTCTCTGTGATATATTCCAGGTAATATCCTTAGTTTTATCTTCCAGTTTACTAATTTTCTCAGCAGCTGTGTCTGATATCTTGTTAGTTCTTAATTTTATTAGTTTTTTTTCCCCCTATAGTGTCTTCTTCTTTCACTACGGATATTATCCACTCCCTTCTTTCTTAAAACTCCTTCAATCGTTTGATGCCTCTGTTAGATTGTCCTACTAGGTCCAGCTCCTAGGGTTCTAAGTCTCTTGTTTATTGTGCCTGATGGCTCTTCTTGTAGTGGCTTATTCCCTCAAATTTTGTTGCTGTTGATATTGTGAGTTTATATCTAGCAGAGAGCCCTTGTATCCTGGATTTCGAAAGTGTCTGTAAACAAATGTTTTATATTAGTTTCTATTTCTAGGACTTTCAATGGTCCTAAACCAGTTTTAATGTTAATTCCTTGGATGGGATTTTCATACAATGTAGGTAGTATAAATTCAGTCACCACATCTGTGTTTTTTACAAGCTTGGAGTGTTGGTATCTCAAGGACAACTTTTTTCTCTACCTATGAACTTGCTAAGTGGCAGGCTTCGTATATTTTTCACTGAATTAGCAGACAAATGTTTTCTAGTCTGTTTTCCACTGGAAAGGACAGCTCTTAGAGTTTCTAGGTTTACTACAGCAAGTTTTTCAGCTCTAGCTCTCCACTTCTTGTGGGTCAGGCAAATCTTCCGTCCTTATGTGAGCATTAGAATCTTTGTCCCCAGTCATTAATGCCCAGAACTATACGCAAAGTTATGTGTTCATAGGCTACAATATCAGCCTTTGCTTATTGCTATGCATTTGAGTTCTCCTTATCTTGCCCTTGGGGATTTCCTTTATTTCCTTTGAACTTGCCATAAAATTCACCCAGCATTTCTTTGGGTTTTTAGAGGGAGGGACCCCATCTCTGTTACCTGAGTCTGCCATGTTACGAGGGGTCCCTTTTAAAATAATATCGAAAAACTGTGTATCAGTTATCTATTATTCTGTAAAAAAAAAAAAAAAACCCACCCCAAAATTAGTACCTTAAAAGAATAATCCTTATCATTACTCACAAGTCTAGGGATGAGTGGATGGTTCTGCTTCTCTGGGTCTAGCCCAGTTAATCATTCATTCGTGTTCAGCTGATCAGTCAACTAGGTGCTGCCTGACCTGGGATGGCCTCATTCACACATGTGGCTATTAGCCATTTATTAACTGGGTTGAAAGTGGGGTTGATGAAGTTATATGTTTCTCATTAACCAGCAGGCTAGCCCAGATTCATTCATATGATGGCAGCAGGATTCTAAGAGTAAGATTGGAAGCTGCACAGTCTCTTGAGTCCAAGACTTAGAGCTGATACATCATCACTTTGTGCCATTCTATTGGCCTAAGTCACAAAGCCAGCCCAGATTCAAGGAGTAGGGAAACAGATAACCACTTTCTGTTGGCATGAGTTGCAAAGTAGCATTACAAAGAGCTAGTACAGAGAAGGGAACAATGTGGCCATTTTTGTAAACAACGTACCTCACCTAGGAAAACTAAATTTTTGGATATATAATCATTAGATCCTATGTAACCATTTTTATTCTAGCCATCAATCATGAATATAGAGTTTTCCATTCATTGCGAAAGGCTGTAGCTTTAAAAAATATACATTAATTTGGAAGGATGCAAACAGAGACCAACAAAATTAATTCAAGCAATTAGTACAAGGACTATTGGGCAAACGTAAAGATAAGGATTACTTTTAAAAGCAATCCAACATTTTATATTGCATTAAGTTCTCCATGTACTTTCACATGCTTCATTGTTTTGAGACCCTACAAGATATGCAGGTTTCCCTCACTTTATATATAAACCTCCAAGGCTCGAAAACCTGCCCCAAATCATTTAGTAAGTGGCAAAAGCAGCACTTAAATACTTAATTCCTGGTCTTCTGACTGTGACCCCGTGAACGTTCTACTTCACTCTGTTGCCTGCAGGTTACAAAGGGCTGATCTAAATAAAGCTGTGCCAATTTTTATACAATTTTTAAGAATTCTCAAATTCTTGAAAATCATAGTCATAATTTAAATGCTGTGATAAATGTTTTCAAAAAGTAAATAATCACCTTCTAAATAGCCAAAATGCTGTCATTGAATGCTGTGGATAAAAATTCATTGAAAGAAATGAACTAACTCTTGCATTTGCATATGAATTCAGAGGTAGCTTGAAGTAGCTTGAGAGTTCAGGGTTTCTAACTATGGGTTCCCCAAGCCCTCTTTCTGGTGGGACTGACAGCTTCTTGGGAAAAGTCAAGATGCCTCTGTTTTGGGTGTGGCTTCCAAATTTGCTTCTGTAAGCAGTGTGACTCATTTGTTGAGCTCACTTAATGCAAAGTGGTGGGAAGTTGTGGGAAGTGAGCTACTTACCAGGAGAAAAATATAGTACTTTGGGGGTTTCTAATGGCTTTCCTGAGACAAGGTGTCTGCTGAGCTGAAACAGCATAAGCATTTTGAAGGGTGTGTTCTGTGTCTGACAGAAAACCTAGAATCAGTATCATCTGATGAATTCTGTTAGGAAGGAAGGAGACCGACATTTATTAATCACCAATCATGGGCAAGATCTTGTGCCAGGTGCTTTGCATACATTATTGTCGTACTCTTTTAACCTTCATAAAAACCCCATTTTGTAAATTAGGAGGCTAAGGTTTAGAAAATTCGACAGCTTGTTCATGGTCACACAGCCAGTAGGTAGTGGAGCTGGGATTTTAAAGCCCTTATTCTTTCTGAATCCACCAGGCCTGGGAGGATGTACAGTAAAATCACACATTGAAGTCACTGCTGGGAAAGTATGCGAAGGGCTTAAATTAGCAACTTCGCCACCTGAAGAAAAATTAGAGAAATTATTTGTGGTGAACGGAATTTTTTTGTCTAGTGAAAATTTTTATCACTTTGTCTGGACTTCCTGTCCAGATGCTCTGTCTTCAGGGTGCTCAGCGTATCTTTATTCTCTCCAGCCGAGTCCCTGAGTCCTCGTAGAAGGCCGAATTCTGACGCCCAGGATGAGCGTGAGCAGATGTCAGGCTGGTGTCTTACTTTATGAGTGAGGCCTTCTGAGCTAACTCCCGTGAGCTGTGACTCACTGGGCTTCTAATTATAGCTCGTCCTGGCTGCTCAGAGAATGGATTTGCCACAGTGGTTTCCAGGGACGGATTAGCTCAGTCCTGTTTTGTGGGTCTTGGGTGTCCAGCCAACCCATGTTGTTCTTTGTGGAAATAGAGAAGAGATCGAAATGCTGTCAGGAATTCGAGTGGTGCCTCTGAAAGGTTTCACAGCAACTAAACAAGCTTCTTAGCAAGTGGTCTTGGGTTCTGATGACAGGGGCAGAGTTTGGCAGTCCTGCTCCAGGTTTCAACACTAGAGTGTACAATTCCCAAAAGAGCTTTGGTGCCATGAGAACATTAATGCCCATGGCTGTGGTGGTGGTGATGGGTGATAGACTTCAGACGCCACAGAAGCAGCTCCCCAGAGCACCCTGCAGGCAATGGTAGGGGGCAAAATAGGGGTCGGAGCAGAGAAGGAAAGAAAGAGAGGATATCAGATGACCTGTGGAAACTGTTGGGTCTCCTGCAAGTACACGTGGGGCACCTCCTAGACTCCTAGAAGTAAAAACAGACAAGCACAAGAGCTTCTGAAACACAAGCTGCATTGACCCAGAATGTTGGGACTGCAAGGGGCCTGAGAGGTCCTAAATTTAACTGGCTCACCCTTTAGCATCTTCAAAGCACAACAAATATCTAAGTTCTCCCTCAAAATTAAAAGATTTTCTCGTGTTTATGATTCGATTGATTAAAATCAAGGCCCTTTTTCCTGTCATTTTAAAAAGACATTGACAGCATCATTCAGGGGTATATTTCCACCTGTAAGATCATTAGAATTTGCTCTATCTAAAGTTGTGTGTTTACATTTTTCGCACAAAACTTTTTATGGATGGTGCAAAGCTCAGGATTCTGAGGATGGATTGGCTCCTGACGCTGCCTTTTCTGTCCTTCCCGTTGCCCCTGCTTTACCTCCGCAGCTCAGACACTCACCGACACTAACTGAATCACGGAGCTGGGGCGGGATCGGGGTGGGACGACAGGGAGACCAGAAAGAGGGCAGGAGGGGCCTGGGGCCAGATCTCAGCCTGAGTCAAACTTGGAAAAGACCAGGACTATATGCCAAGCAGAGGGGCCCAGAGGCAGAGCAGAACCAGCTCTCGGAGTGGAGCAGAGACAAGGACCCAGGGAGAATAGGAGTAGGCAAAGAGGGAGGGTCTGGGGAACAGCAGAGAGACTTCCTTTCTAATGCCCACTCTCATTACTTGGGAGGAGCCCCAGAGCAACGGATTAGTGATGAAGCTCGGTAGGATTGTTCTGTAATAGACCAGCATTGTCTGCTCCGGAAGACCAACAGAGAGTAACAGCTCTGGTGCTGCTTCGGTATGTGGCAGTGTGGCCAGATGCTTAAAAGTGCAAGTTCTGCAGGCGTTCTCTTCTTGACCCCTTATGGCTGGTGACCTTGGACAAGTCACTTAACTCTTCAGTGTCTCATTTTCCCAATTTGTAAAATGGGATAAAAACTTATAAAGGTTTTGTGAGCATCAAACACAATAATGTAGGAACATTGCCTAGAGTAAAGCCTGGGACACAGTTGGCACTCAATAAATATTAATTGTTACAGCAGTACTATCCATGATCTTGGACACTTACCATGAGCAGCTTTGGAGTATCTGCGATATGCAAGGATGAGGATCAGATTTAAAAGGTCATAGCAAACTTGAGGCTAACTGGACAACAACTCTTTTTCTGATAATGCCTATAAGGTGTTTTGAACCCAGAGGATTTAAAATAAAACTTAAAAGTGTGTTTTGAACCTGAATGCTGGAAGGGATGCTCTCAAAACAATGTCTATTACATAGAAACAGCCTCCACCTAATCCACATTGGCGCTAAGTGTGGGCTTTTGTTTAAACCACGCGTACCACTTAATTAGCTTTCTCTGTGGTTATTTTTAGTCTGCAAACTTTTGAAAATCCTCCCCTTGCACTGAAAGTGAGGAATAGAGGGGTGGCAGTGAAAGAGGCTCTGACCAAGCAGGCTTGGACGTCGTATTGTGTAACTGACCTTGCCTTGTGCAGACAAGGGTTGAAGATGACGTGACCTCTCCTCTGAACCCCACCCCATTGCCCTACCTAGGACCCGGCAGCCCCCGAGTGCAGCACTTTACCTCCAAGTATCTCAGTCAGAGGCTCTTTATTTGCTCACAGCCCACAGAGGTCAGGTTCAGGAGGTGGAGGAAGTGCCACCTCTTGTTCCTCATCCCTCCAGCCTCTTTAAGACGTATGCTCTCTTGCTAACCTTACTCTCTCTCCTTTCTGCCCTCAGTCCCCAACCTGCTGGGCACACACATCATTGTTGGAGGACTTAAACCTCTGTTTTCCTCTCTAGGCCAAATCCCATTGTCATTTTCAGTGACTCAACTTTCCGGCGGACAGTCATCCAGCTCTTTAGTTTCTTGGTTCCTCGATTTCCCTCACGTGCATTGTCGACCCTTCCATGCCGCCTCAGCCACCCACTCACCTGTCCATATTCTGGAGGTCGTCATCACCAGAAAGTAAACCACCTTTGAAGTCTGGATGTAGATACCCTCTCTGACCATGACGTCCTACCTTCCATCTCACCTCCTCTGTCATTCTACTTTAGCTCAAGACAGTCCCATCTTTATTCACACCCCATCTTGCCCCATCCCAGATTTCGTGGCCCACCCCTGTAATCCCTCTCTTGCAAATACCCTCAGCTCCCCTGCCTTATCCTGTGCCCTGCTGACACAGCAAAACTCCAACTCCTCGAGGAGTCCAACTTGTTCAGAGAGTAGAGAAGGGAGAATTCTCTACTTTCTGAACAATGGGACATTGCAAGAGAAGATCAAAGAAGGAAGTTCACTGGTTTCCCTTAAAATTCATGATCAAAATCTCCAAAGATATCTAGCAATCCTATCATTTTTCTCTAGCAATTTTAGCCTTCCCAGTTTCCAAGGTGACTATTTGTGCTCAAAACATACCCTGTCTTCCTCTACTTATCTCTGGATGTACCTCCCTGCATACCTCACTAAGAAAATAAAAGTGGCCAGACACACACTACCTTCATCTCTCTAACACAAAAATACACACCTGCCTACATGTCATTGCTCTGCTATTTGCCTCTTGTCGCAAAGCACAAAGTATCTCTCACCCCACCAAGGGCCAGTCTCTCCTATCTCCTCTTATCTTCTCAAGGACTTCGATATCTTACCTACCTCCCTTCCTTCTAATATGTGTAATTCTTCCCTTTCTACCAAGATATTCCCATCACTAAATATTATATACTTTTAAGTATTTATTTTAAAAGGCAAAACAAAAAGAAAAAATTCCACCCTTCATTAATTTAACAGTCCTCCACTAGTTCCATTCTTTTTAGCCAAAATTCAAAAAAAAGCACCCACATACTCTGTCTCCATGTCTTCCCCCATTCTCGACTTATTCCAAACTGGCTTCCATCCCCACCTCTTACCTGAAATTGCTTTTTTCAAAGTTACCAATGACCTGGAAATTCAAGGGATACTTTTCTATCCTCGTCTTATCTAACTCAGTTAAGCATCCCTTCCTTTAAATGTTTTCCTTTGTTGACTTTCCTCTTGCCTGCTGTCTGAACCTGCTCAGTCTCCTTGGATGTTCTCATTCCCTCAATATCCTAACAATAGAGGACCCAAGGTTCAGTCCTGGGCATTTTCTCTCCTCTGTCTACACACTCATCTCAATGCTTCAAATGCCATCTATGTGCCATCTATATGCTGATGGCTCCCAAATTCATGTGTTTAATCTTGATAACTCTAATGAGGTCCCCACTCTGATAATAATAAAAACAATAATAATAATATTAAATAACAACAAAAGTACTGACATGCCACATGGCAGGCCTATTTGAAGCACTTTACATAATTGAATAATTAATTCTCATCACATACCTTTGAAGTAAATGCATTGTCATCCCCATGCTATAGATGGGAAACTGCGTCATAGAGTGGTTGTGTGTCTCACGACCCACAATTGGTAAATAGTAGATTTGGAATTTGAAATGAAGTAATTGGTTCTATCTGCTATACAGAAATTTTTATATGTATTCTTCCAATATGTTCTCATGACATGGTATTCAAGACAGAAATCTGAAAGCCATCTGTGGGTTATGTCTTTCCCTCGCTCTCCACATTTAATCCATTTGGAGTTCCTGGTCATTTTAGCCTCACCATGTGTTTTGAATTCAATTGCTTCTTTCCATTTCTCCTGCCATCACTGAGCCTAGAGTTTTTTTTGACCTTGGCACTATTGACATTTTGGGCTGGCTAATTCTTTGTTGTGGGAGCTGTTGTGTGCATTTTAGGGTGTTTAACAGCATCCCTGGCCTTTACCCAGTAGATGTCAATAGCATTCCCTGGCTGCGACCATCAAAAATGTCTCCAGACATTGCCAAGTGTCCCCTGGGGAACTGAGAATAACTAACTTAGTCCAAGCTCTCATTATCTCTTCCCTGAACTACAATAGTAGTCTCCTACGTGGACTTGCTTCCACTTTTATTCCTATTTTTCTTTTTTGTCTGCAAAACAAACAGAAAATGGAAATAAGATTATGTTATTCCTCTGTCTAAAATACCTTAATGCTTTCCTATTGAATTTAGAACAAAAATTTAGGGAAAAATATTAGATTTTTACAAAGGCTTTGTGTGATCTGGTCTCTGCCAAACTCACCAGTCTCATTCCATATTATCTTCCCTTTTGCTTCACCCACATAGGACTTCTTTCAGCTCCTGGAATCAGTTGAGCTTTCTACCAACTTGTTCTTCCCTCTGCCAGAGAATCTACAACTTCCCTTCTCCTCAGTGCGTGCACACTCACACTGTAACACACTACTCCTACCCCACCCTGCGTTTCACAAGGGTCTCCTTATCATCCTGCAGGGATGTCACCTTAAAGGAGACACCTTCTCTAATCGCCCTAGCCAAATCTGCTCCCCGTTATTCTCCATCCCTGCACCGCACCCTGTTTCTGCTTTTTTGTATCACTCATGTATTGTGTGTGTGTGTGTGTGTGTGTGTGTGTGAGAGAGAGAGAGAGAGAGAGAGAGAGAGAGAGAGAGAGAGAGAGAGAGAGACGGAATCTAATTTGGCCACCCTGGGTAGTGTGCAGTGGCATCATCGGGACCTTACTGCCGCCTCAAA
>RJWJ010045502.1:0-11704 GCA_004363605.1 Indri indri
CTTCGTTTATAAAAGGGAATTAACAACCATCTAATTGCTTATGAGAAGAACACAACCATCCCCTATGAAACGCCTAGCAGGGAGCCCCAAATGCTGGCTCCCTTCTGTTCTCCACCCCACCCCTTACTCACTGTGTGAGCCCTGCCATTATCTCCATCTGTTTTCCCATCTGCAAAATGAGGGGGTTGGTTCTGATGCTCCCAGAGTCCTTCTGGGGCTGCCAACCCTATATCAAAGAATGAGCTTTTCTCTCGAGCAGTCTTTTAAAATCCTGCCAGCTCTGATCCTAAGAGGCAGCTCAAACCCACCCTCTGCCCATCTAAGAACAAGGCTGCATGTAAGTTGCACAAAGACAGTGATGAGAACAGCATGCTCCGGCCTCTCCCAGACGTTGGTCTGGAGAAAGACAGGTCAGAGGGTTGAAAAGTTCTTTGTTTAACTAAGGCACAGGCAAAGGGGAAAAGGATAGTAGAGCATTTATCGATGGTTTTACTGTCTGTATTCAGGGTTGTCAATCTAAATTCTTATGGAGCACAGAGGGCAATTTTTATAGAACTTTGTGGACCACGGTGAAAAGGCCAGGAGCAATAGGGAATAGTGGAGACTGTGGCAAACTGCAGGCCCTGTGCTAGCCTGGGAGGGGAAGCTTCTCGGCTCTGAGTGATTCCTGCCAGGTGGGAATGCAGGCATGTTGTGGCCAGGTCATCTCTCTCTCTGTCTCTCTCTCTCTCTCTGTCTCTCTCTCCCCCCCTTCTCTCTTTCTCTCTGTTTTTCGGAGCCCAGAATTTTGAAGTAAAGTATCTCAATTTTTAAGCATTGTCTTGAGTTTTCTTCTTGAAGATCTTTGTGGGTCCAGTGGAACTCTTTGGGTGTCTGATGTGACCCACAAGCTGTTCATTTACAATCTCTAAGCAGCCAGGGCTCATTTGAAGCATCTTTGTCACTGAATCCTGAAGAATCTGTGACCACAGTTCTTCGCATCCTCCAAGCTGGTCAGTTTCAGAGACATGAGAGGAAATTGTAAAACAGAGCCAACATCATTTGACTTTTAGCTATTCTCCCAAATCCTGTGTCTCTGAATACCTTTGTTCAGGTGCATCTCTTGTCAGTCTAACACCTTTTCAGAAAACTCCTAGTCAGCCTTCAAAACCCTGCTCAAATATCTACTCCTCTGTGAAGTTTTTACTGATCGTCACCTTCCCCTCCCAAGGGTCAGTTCTCTGCCCCAGCTCTGTCCACCCACCACGCCACTCTCTGTGCTCACATCGTGTATCAGTCAGAGTCCCCGTTGAGAACAAATGGCACACTCAAACTGGAGGGCACAAGGGGAGTTTAATTAAGGGCTGCTTGCAGTGGAGTGTGTATTGCGGTGGGCAGGGTTTAAGGAAGCCAACGAGGCATGGTGCAGCACCTGGGACCAGCGACCCTGGGGAGCTGTTACTACCTCTAGTCCTGAAACTGCAAAGGGAGGAGCAGCCACAAAAGCCACAGAGACTAGGACCACAGAGAAGATTCCCTGCAGAATCTATAGGTCTTGAGAGAGGGACACACCCACCTCATAGTGACCCGTCAAGGAGGGTACCGGGAGAATCAGCTCTCAACCTCACTTCCTTCTGACTCTCCAGGATCTCGTGGGTGCCTTTCATAGGCAAAACACAGCAGGTAGCAGAAAGACAAGGGAGTCTGTTGACATGCTCCCTGTGGCTCAGGCTCTGGAAGCCAGAGCAGGGTGAAGAAGGGTAGATGGGCAAACAAAAGGTGTCCAACCTCCACCATTCTCTGCACGGGCCTCTGTTATAGCACTTGCTGTTTACTTCCAGGTCCCCCAGGGGCCAGGAACTGCCGGAGGACAGAGGATGCATTCACTTATATCTGCACCCTCAAAGTCTGGCACATAGTACGTCATCAATAAACGGTCAGGGGAATTACCAAGTACATCGTACAGCATCTGATAAAATATAAATATTACAGATTATCTTTAGTTTATGCATAGGCATGAACTAATCATGAACTTCTGATCCGATATTTTATCAGCACCGCTGTGTGAGGTATTATTCCTGACTCCAGGAGCTCTTACTCTCAAACTCAAGACTGCTAGAGACAGCTGTACATCATCTATTTCAAATTTCACCAATGTGGATGCCATGGAACATCGGTTTGATGTGATGTCGAGAGATGTTATCCCAGGGGGAAAGAGCATTGTCAAGTGCAAGGCCCTATGGCATAAGCAAATGTCTTCCCTGCAGAACTTGTCAGAGCCTTTAGTGTGCCAAGGTATGACGTGAGTCTCCAAAGAGGGGGCCATAGTAAGCAGCCTTGTCCAAAATTATTTGGCCTTGGAAATCCTCTTCACATAGAGTATCTTGTAAATCCAGTTAGTTGGAATATGCTGTGAAAAACATTGCCTTTCTTTAACCAGGTTATTTTACAGGTGCGAAGGCTGAGGCTCCAAAGTGCTCAAAAACCAATCATCCTAGCAGGGAGCGCAATTGCATAAGGAAACAAATATCAAACTTGCTTCCGTTGAGCAGTTCCTCACAGCCTTCTGGTCTTTCTGCACACTGTCATGAATTCCTTCTCCATGGGCGTCTCTCCCAAACCACGACTGGGAATGGAGAGGTCGTGGCTGGTGGCTCCTCCCACTAAACACCCATGAGCCTCTGGTTGTGGCTGTCATGAAACATCAACCTCCTAATGGACAGGCCTGATCCGTTGTGAGATGTTGTCATGATGACGGGTCACGCGTGGAGAGAAGATGACGCCGAGTGAGGGGAGGGAGGAGGAGGTGAACACTGCCCTCCCTCGGGCTGGCAAGTCACTGTCCCCGCTGGCGAAGTCCCGTGGCCACCAGCACCAGGCAGCGGAACCCCATTCTCGACAGGGTGGCCAGAATGCTCGTTCAGAGTAATAAGCCTGATGATAGCTCTCCAATGCCGAGAACTCTTCGGTGTCTCCGCTTTGCCTCAGGACAAAGCCCTGATCTAGGATTTCCTGTGATAAATGTTGCCTTTCTCTTTGCCCTTCTCTGATGCCACCAACCGCCTCTCTGACCCCATTCCATGCACCCTATGGGCTACATCCCAGGCAGTGCGCGCAGCATGCAGGTCCTCAGACTCACCACCCTGGAGCTCACCTGCAGATCTGTGCCCTCCACCTGAAGTTCCCTCTCACCATCCTATTTGCCGACCAGCTTCCACTATGAGCGGCAGTGTGGTAGCTGGTCAGAGCATGTGCTCTGAAGCCTAAGGGTCTGGGTTCGAAACCCAGCTTTGCCTCTTCCTAGCTGTGCAGACTTGGGCAAATGGCTTCACCTCTCTGGGCCTCAGTTTCTTTGTCCCTAAGAGGAGGATGATAATAATACTGCATGTCTCAAAAATGGTTAAATGAGGTCATTTTTTACCTGACATATAGTAAGTGCTCAAAAATGGTAGTCATGATTCCTCTTCCTTATGGCTCAGTGTAGGTACTCATTCTCTGGGAATGCTTCTGTGGCTCCTTGTAACACACACAGACACATGCATGTATGTTCAAGCACATGCATGATCACATGTCCACACATACATGAGCACACGTGCATATACACATGCACATATAAGCACATACATGCACGTGCACTCAAAGATATGCGTGCACACATGCACACACACACTTAGCCCTTTCCATGTCTCCCCAAGGCTCCTGTACCTTCTCCAACCCTGACCCTGACATTATTTTCACGGTAAAGCAATCACCCATTACTTTTCTATACCTTTGCTGCCTCACTCATCAGGTCTAGGCAGGCAGGAGCTATATTGCATCTCCAGCACCCGAAGCAGAGCTGGACCCCGAGTAGGTGCATTTGACCCATCTTGGACTATTTTTATTACTTACTTTTGTGTTAGGACAGAAAAAGCCAGTGTCAGAGCAGGAAACTGAGTACCAGACTCAGGGAAACTGTGTCCCCAAAATCACACAGCTTGTGCACGGCAAAAGCACCATTGAGCCAAGCCTCTCGGGTTTTGCCCGGGATACCCTCTGTTCCTACTGAGACCCTACAAAGTGACCCCAGTTTTCACTACCACCAAAGCCTCAAGATTCACATGCTCTCTCTAAGTTTCAACGGGGGTAAGGAAAAGCCTGCTTTGCTTTTATTCCTGCAATTCCCTAAGCGAGCATCCATTTCCTGAAAGAAACTGGATGCTGGGTCCTTTTCAGTGTAGCAGCAATGAATGGTGTCCTTGTTGAATCACAGCCACTGATGGCTTCTCTTAAACACAGGGCAATCAGCTCAGGGAAATGTGTGAGCTAAGTAAAATGACTCCTTGGGGGAATGAGGGTGACATCCAGGACAGCCTGTCTGCTTAGATGTTCCCAAATGAAATGTGGAACATCCGTCTCTGGTTTCGGCTTTGAGCTGTGTCTTTCAGGCATCCCAGCTTTGGGCTGGGTCACCAACACGGATGCCCACGGGATCATCATGGCTCTGTCCAAAGCAAGTATCGCCTGTTCTTTGATGTTCCACTCCTCTCTGGGAGCAGCTTGCAGGGGTTTCTGAGAGGACAATCTCCTTTTAGCACAGAGATTGTTCATGGTGCTTCAAAACAGTCGGGTGGGCTTAGAAGTCAATTCTTGCCACCTCTTTACCGATAGGGAAGTTAAGGCTGGGAGATGGAAAGCAATCGGCATGAGGTTGCTCAGCAGGCAAACTGCGGAGCCAGCTGAGATCTGTCCAGCTTTCTACAGCACCTGGAGACTCTCTCTGGCTATTTCTGGATATCTACTGCGGGATGAGACAGTCGGATTGCAATAGGTTTGGAGTAGCTACACAAAAAAATGACGGAGCACCCACTTAGCAGTTGTGGGCTTCCTCATGACATCCCTTCATGGCCCACGGCACAAGAATGAGAACACAGAAGATAAATATCTTAGCCAAAGCTTGTTGAGTGCTGACTAGATACCAAGAGCTCTCCTGAATGTTGCGTATCCATGGCTTTATTTACTACTTCCAATGGCCCAGTGAGGTGTCATCGCCTTTTTACAGATGGGGAAACTGAGGATGATAGTTTAAAAGACTTGCCCAAGGTCACACTGCTGATTGACAGGTGACAGAGGCAAGACAGGACCCTGTTTTTCTGAGAGCAGAGCTTATGCTGTTAACTATTTGACTATCTCACCTTTTGTTTCTACAACCATTAACTGAGGACCACTCTGTGCAAGATCCTAGGTTGATGCCAAAAAGTCCAGGATGAATGAGACACAGACCCTGTTTTCTAGGAGCTCACCTTCATTTGGGAAAGAAAGACACAGACACAGATAATTACTAAATTATTTGTGATTGGAGGCAAACATGGCAGCTATACTCCCTTGGGTTTACTTTTTCAAAGTGCTGATATCATGTCTGTCTGTGATTTCATTTGATCTCACACAGTCCCCCAAGGAAGCCAAGGTAGGTGTTATCCTCACTTGACAGATACAGATGCTGGAGCCCGGGGAGGAGAAAAGTCTACAGGTAATAGACCACGTTGGTGTCATGCCCAAGTGTCCAGCTTCCCTGGGTTCTTTCTCCACTAGACCACCAGGAACATCCCAGTGGGGTCCCGGTGGCCAGAGTTAGTCCAAAGACTGAGCGTTAGTGAAAGCCACTGCAGAGAGAAACTGCTCTATTTATACCAGTCATCTGTGAATCCTCCTCAGTTCCAGTGAGAAGGGCATCTAAGGAGAAAACTCAGAATTCAGCAGAGGTGTGGTGAAGTTTCTGGAAGATCTTATTGTGGTCCTTTGGCCTCTTTCTAAGAAATTAGAACAAAGGGCTTTTGGGGCTTCTTCTGAGGGACTCAGTCTTCTCGGTACCCATGTTTTGGCCTGGAAATCCCAAAAAATGGAATTTTTGGAGTTGTAATCCTAACGATCTAACCCACGAGTTTGCCGACACTTTTTGTGATTTTCAACCTTCCCTTCGCATCTCTCCCCCAGCCCCAGCCCCTCCCAAACAGCCCCTGCCTGCTTCCTGAATAATGAAGGAAACCTTACACTCTGCAGCCTTAATCTCACCGCTGTTTCTTGTGAAAATGAGTTTTGACCTTAATTAACTGCTCAGAAACTGGACACATGCTTCCTACTGCGATCAGAGCAAAGAATTAGCCCTGAAGATAAATAAGGAGAGTGTAGGATGGGAGAATGTCTCACAGAATTACAAAGTGAGTAAGGAGGCATTCAGACTCCCCCTGAAGATGCTATTTAATTTGTTGCAAGGCTGATAGCAGTCATGCCAGAATGAACATTGGGGGAATGTTGCTCTGTGACTTAAGTGCTTAATTCTTTCAGAATGCGCATCACTGTCCAAGGTTCTGACCAAGCTCTTGCAGTGTCCAAATCGGTTGACAATTTCCAAGGATTTCCACATTCCAGGTAGGGGCACAGGGCAATGTCCTGGCCTGAGGGTGGGTTGAAGGACTCATGGCTGAAAGCATGTAAGAAGATGTGGATTGAAATTGCAAGCCTAGTATTGATTCGCTTACTTTGGGCAACTCTCTCAACCTCTCAGGGCTCTAATATGTCTACGGAGGAAAATGCCTGTGCTACCGACTCCGTGGAGATAGTCAAAAGATTCGATATCATTTATTGTATTTCGAAGCCCGGTTTTGTGCCCTGAAACTGTGATGATGATGATGATGATGACAATGATGGCATGAAACTTTCGATAATATTGAGGGTTGTGGTGCCTGGCACAATTCTAACTGCTTTATAAGGATGAATTCACTTAATTGTCATAAAATCCCCTTATATTGCCAGGAAATATTATTACGCTCATTTTATAGATGAGGAACCTACAGTGCAGAGAGATTAAATCATACTCTCTGACTCCCACAGTTAACGGAGTATGTGCCAAGCGCAGTGTGTGTACTTATTATTGGGAAGAAAAGAGTAGGTTGTGAACACAGACTTTGAATTCCCCTCTGTGTCCTCAGCTCTGCCCAGGGTGGGGTCCCAGGCTTCTGTTCTCTCAAAAGCGAAGCTCCATGACTATCCCTCAAGACTAACCTCCGTATTGGACACAGATATTGACCTGAAGTAGTCCTGTCCTGTCACCTTCATGACAACCACCCCCATCTGACCATGTCCAACACCTTAGCTTGGCATCCGAGACCACCCACCGTCGTGATTTTCTGTCTCAGCGCTTCCGTGTCTCCCTTAGCTGACACTGAAGCCATCCCAGGCTTCTCCCCACCCTCTGAACATGCCGTGACTTTCCCACTTAAAGGTCTCTCCCCGTGCCGTCCCCCTGTCGGAATGCCCTCCCTTGTCTAACGGGATAACACCTCTTCAGCCTTCAGGTCCCATCGCAAATGTTTCCTCCTCAGGGAGGCTTCCATGATTTCACTTTCTCCTTTGTGCTTCTAGATCCCTCTGTAGCTCTCTCTGCTATAAAACCCAAGAGATACTTTAACTATTGGTAGGAATGTCTGTCTCCTCTCCCTGCACTCAGAGCAGTTCCAGGGCCAGGTGTGCCTTATTTGGCTCTCTAGCCACAAAGTCTTACTCAGGGCTTGCCATTTACATTGTGTGCATGAGAGGATGAAGGTGATTTCACCCAGAAGGCAGAGAAGGGAGCCTTTAGAGCCATTTCTCTAGGAAAAAGATTAAAAACAGCCCCACAGATTCCAATTTAAAAGGGTGTGATTAGTAGCTGTGGTCTCAGAACAGAACAGCAGAAAGACCTAGAGTTTGAAAGTCAGATGGTTCTAGGCTTGAGCCCTTTCTCTGCATGTGCCAGCTGTCATCTGGGAATGACCCTTCCCATCTCTGAGCCTCACTTTCCTCATCTGTAAAACCAAGAGGATCATATTCTACTTGGTGGGATCTCTATAGAGAGTACACGAGAAACTAGAACCAACCCATGTTTCCAACAAGAGAGGAATGGATGTAATAGAATACTACACAGCTAGAAAAATGAATAAACTACAGCTGCATGCATTAGCGTAGATGAATCTTGGAAACTTAATGTGGGGATCCAAAAAGACAAATCCCATAAAAATCCATAGCATATGTGTCCACGTGTATAAAGTTCAAGAACAAGCCGAACTAAATGCTACTTTCAGAGACAGAATAGCAGAGTCATTAGGGACTCTGGAGCCAACAGTGGGTTCACGAGTGGGCATCCTTTCCTAGCTGAGTGACCCTAGTGAGTTACCCAACCTCTCTGTGCCTCAGTTTCTTCACCTAAAGAATGTTGAAGACAGCGATGGTCCCTCTGTGAAAGGGTTGTGAGGATTAGAAGAATTGATATATGTAAAATACTTAGAAGAGTGCTTGGCACAGAGTAACACAATGTAAACATTAGCCCCTGTTATTAATTTTGTCCGTTTTTATTATTGCCACCATCATTATTATCATTATTTAGGAATGTGTACATGTTGGTAAACCTATAAGGAAAAGCAAGGAAATGATCGACACAACATTAAGGGTAGTGATGTCTTTTAGGAGTTTCTAAATTATTAATAATGTTCTATCTCATAAGCCAAATGGGGAGCACACAGACATTCATGCTGTTATTATTCTTTAACTGTGTATCTAGGTGTTCACTCTTTGTAGGTATGATATATTTCACAATAAAATTTTTTAAAGAATAAATGGGACTAATTATGGAGAGGACTAACACCTTTCTCCTCCTCCTCCTGCCTAAAATCTGCCTTTCTTTCTGTGGGCTTCCGGATGATGTATCTGCCTTCACAAAAGGAGCTCAACCTTCTGGAGAGGGGCTGATCTGTTCGGCTGCACACCCCATCCATCATCCCCCAAGCAGCGTGTTTTACATTTATCTGCAGATGAAGATAAAAGGGTGGTGTGTTGCCCTCTTTAAGATGGCTAGCGGGATAAGTGTGAAGAGGAAGGCTTTCATATTTTACCCTAGGCTTTCCTGCAGTTTCCTTCCCCAGAATTGAAGAAGCTTGGTTTTCTTCTCAAGCGCTCATTGAGAAGCGAAATGCCCAGGGAAGAACAGAAGATCCAAAGTTCCAGAAATGCAACATCTCTAGGTTAGATTTTATCACCCATGACATCACATGTCGCTGGAGCAGTCCGACGTACCAGGGATTTGCCCAGCACGCTTGGTGGCTGTTATTCCACCATGGCTTTTGAGCTCAAAGCTTCATAAAAATAATGACGGTATGAATTTATTAAGTAAGCATTTACTATGTACCAAATTCTGGGCCAAGCATTTTATATGCATGGTTTCCTGTAATCTTCAAAGAGCCTTATAAAGTACTCACAGTTATCTCCATTTTATGACTCTACAAACAGAGGCACAGAAATGTGAAGCCACTTGCCCAAGGTCACACAATGAGTGAGGGACAGAGCCTGGATTTGAATAAAAATCTTTCTCCTTTATACTCATAACTTCTATAATTCTGGGAGTGGGAAACACTTTCAATCCCTATTTGACAAATGGGTAAACTGAGTTCCAGAGAGATGAAGTCCCTGGCCAAGCTAGATCCTTCTTCACATTGCCTTCCTCTTCCATTAGCAAGAAAGAATAGCTCCTTAGGAACATGCGCCCTGCTCACACCACACTCAAAAGAGCAAATGGGGAAAGATGACTACCTTGCATGTAGAGTTTGGGAAGAATTTCCTTTAAAGTCCTAGACCAGAAGGATGGCATCGGAACCAGAGTAGGAAGGGAAGACATCAGAGAGTGTGAAATTGAGTCAGAAAGGGCAGTGAGTGGGCACAGTATGCAGGCCCAGAAGTGAGAAAAGACACAGGAATTTCTGGGAAAATTTTATTTGACAAAAACATGGCTAAGAGGTAGAAGTACTAAAGTAGAAGAAGCAAGGACAGGTCATGGTGGGCTGTTTACAAAAATTCCTGGGACAGGTATGTCCCCTTAGCATCCAAGTATTGGGTATCATAAGGTTGTAGTGGGTCCTGTTTGCCCCCCACCGCCATCTTCCCCAACCACCCATTCATCCACCCATCCTTCCATCCATCTATCCATCCATCCTTCCATCCATCCATCCATCCATCCCATCCATCCATCTATCCATCCATCCATCCATCCTTCCATCCATCCATCCATCCATCCATCCATCCTTCCATCCATCCATTCTTTCATCCATTCATCTATCAACCTATCCATCCATCCATCCATACTTCCAACCATCCATTCATCTATCCATCCATTACTCTATCCACCCATCCATCCATCCACTCAGAATATGAGCTTTTTATGAGTAGAAACCCTACCCATTTTGGTCACCACTGTATCCTCGGCAACTAAAGAGTACCCAGATATTCAGCAACTACTTGTCGAATGAATGAATAAACCCCTCCACTGAGCAAATATTTGCTAAGTGCCCATCAGCCATCCTGAGAGGAGAGTATGGTGCACTCCTTCCTGGAGCTTATATTCTCATGGGAAGAGACAGAAAATAAAGAAAATAGGTGGATGAATATACAACATGTCCTATAAGTGCAATCGATAAAACAGTAGGATTTAGCGTGGTTTTCCCTAAAAGAAGACCCTGAGTGGAAGGTTCAAGTGGAGGTTATTTATTTAGGGGGTAATCCAAGAAATCACCATTAGGGGGAATGGGAAATTGATACAAGAGAGGAAATAAAGTCAATGGAGGGCGTGATAATGAGTAGGTTTTGCTGGGGAACCTGGGATTCATTTCTGCTGGAGACCTTTTCAGAGACTTTGAAAAACACATTGTATGTTTTCCCACCAAGCGGGCAGGGGAGCTGGGATATTTTCCACTGACTCTTGTCTCTTGTGGCAGGATGTGCTTGTGTGTATGGGAGGAGGGTAAGATATTTTATATGATGTAGTTGGAAAAGTTCTGTCTGATAAGGTGAGATTTGAGAACATACCACGGGAAGTGAGAGTAATTCATGCAAATGTCCAGGGGAAGAATGTTCTACAAAGCAGGAGGTGCAAGTGCAAAGGCCCTGAGGTGGGATCGTGGCTGGTGTGTCCAAGGAGTTGTAAGGAGGCCGTATTCCGGGTGGAACGAGCGAGGAAGAGGGAGGTAGCAAGGATCAGATCACGTAGGGTCTTTGTAGCTCATCGTAAAAATTTTGGCTTGACTCCACGTGAGATGGGAGACGGCTGAAGAATTCTGAGTGGAGAAATGACATGAAATATCTCATTTTAGAAGGATCCTGGGGAACAAAATCTCTAAGGAGTGGCTTCAAGACGGCCAACTAGAAGCACTTTGTGCCCACCTCCTCCACCTAGAAGAACCAAAGCAGTGTGTAGACAGTCACACTTCAGATACATTATCCAAGAGAGGACACTGGAATTCAACAGAGAAGTGACAGGAAACACCAAAAGCAGGGAAGGAGAAGAAAGAGAGGCAGCTCGTTTGGCTGAGATCAGCTGGGAGCCAGGAGTGACTTTCCGATGTGGGGCAGGGGTGAGGGAGAGACTTCCAGCAACCCACATCCCCCAAGTGGACTCACACAGCCTTGACCGTGGGAGAGCCAGTGGACCCTCCCAATCCCTGAAACTAACATAGGGAGCTGTCAGGGGACCAGGGTGCCAGGACAGAGGCATTAGGGAAACTCGGGCTGTCACTGCTGGGATGGGGGCACAAGCTGAGAGTGCCGCTGGGGCTGAGAAGCGAGCAGGTGTAGGCTGTAGCTGCTCGTGCCAAGAAGCAAGCGCCTCCTGGACTGAGACTGGAACGCAGGCAGGGTGCAAGTTGCCACTAGGACTTGGTCATGA
>RJWJ010045503.1:0-11718 GCA_004363605.1 Indri indri
AAAAAAAAAAAAAAAAAGCCTCACTGGGGACATTCGGGATCCAGAGCCCAAGGTGGGAGGGGTGGGACCTACAGCAGCTGAGCAGTGCCCCTGAGTCTTCCCAGCGCCTTCCTCTTCCACGTGCCCCGGCTCCCTTCCCAGGTGGGTCAGACCTTCATCCTTCTCCCCACGTTGCAGGCCCTGTCTCCTGCCTCTGTTCTCGCCCCTTCTATTACCTTCCACAGTAACGTGAAGTTCCAAAAATGTCTACCCATGTCACTCTCCTGCTCAAAACTTTTCTCTGGGTGTCTCCTTACCCCTACTTTTATGACAACTGGTCGCTGCCATTACAGATGGAACAAGATTGGTGTGACTCAACAGTTGCTTAAGCTGAGTGATGGGTACCTTATACTAAGTACCCATTAGACTAAGTACTGAGTGAGGGTTCATTATACTAATCTGATTTCATGTTTGAAATCATCCATACATTTATTTTTTAAAGTATAGTGCAAAGTAATATTAAAACTCCAAAATTGCATCCAACGTAGAAGACCCTTCTCTGGGGCTGGGCTCACCTCAGAAACTAGAGGCCCGCAGAGGGCACTGACCACCTCTTTGCTCTCCTGCCATGGCTGTCCCTGGCTGCTACCTGTGGGTGGAGTGCAGAGTGGGCCACAGGGCAGAAAGGGCCCTCCTTGCCTGAAACAGTTGTAACCTGGCCTGGGGATCCTGTGGGACACCATAGAGTCCAAAGTGGACTCTAACCCCCAGCATTCTCTAGGAGATTTTTCAGGGAACCTCCTCCGGGGACTTCTCACCTAGATTTCCCCAATAGAAACAATGTTGCCCGCTCTGGTTTGCAGCCTCTGCCTGCAGGCATCAGTTCCAGCAGCTCCCCCTCTGTTGGGGTCCCCTCACCTCCCCATCCAGCTCCTTCCACAGGCCCTCATCCGGGTCACCAGAAAGTTAGGCACCCTCTGTCCGGTCTAGCCCGGCAGTGTGAGCCATCCCAGCATGCCCCTGGCTCTCCCCATTGCACCACCACTCAGCCTGTAGACTCTGCAGTGTGTGGGAACAATTCTGGTCCCGGGTCCCCCAAAGTCTAGGCTTGCTCCTCACTTGGCTTAAAGGAGGGAGGGGAAGCTACAGTCGATGACAATTCTCTCCCAAACAGCCTTTCAGCACAGAGGGCGATGGGTGGGGGCTGGTGGGGCAGGTCTGGGAGGAGCTGCAGGACAGGCTGATACTCCATGTAGGAAGAGAGGAGCTTGGGCCTCCAGTCCTCAGCCTCCAGAGCAGGGGTCCACAACCTATGGTGAGTTGTTTGATTATCTCATTATATATTACAATGTGATAATAATAGAAATAAGGTGCACAATGAATATAATGCGCTTGAATCATCCCGAAACCATCCCCCCACCTCCCTGGTCCGAGGAAAAATTGTCTTCCATGAAAACAGTCCCTGGTGCCAAAAATGTTGGGGCCCACTGCTGCTCTAGAGCTCCTGCTGAGATACCAGCCAACAGGAAGAGCCTCATCTATGCCTCCCACACGCAACTAGAGAATCCTAGACTTAGAGAGTTGCAAGAGGCTTCCTTCCCCTAGTCCCCTGGGTCTGCCTGGCAAAATGCTGCTCTCTGCGAGCCTCCACTCAAGCTCTGCCTGCTCCAGGATGACCTCCCTGAGTGCTCTGTGGCATTCCTCTCCTCCCTGGTACTCCTACCACACCTTGTTCACTTCTCCATTAGAACATTTATTTATTTTTAAATTTACATTTTTGAAACAAGGTCTCACTCTGTTGCCTGGGCTAGAGTGCAGTGGCATAGCTCACTGCAACCTTGGACTCCTGGGCTCAACAATTCTCCTGCCTTAGCCTTCTGGATAGCTGGGACTGCAGGTGTGCTCCACCATGCCCTGCTAATTTTCGTTTTAAGAGATGGGGTCTTGCTGTGTTGTCCAGGCTGGTCTCCAACTCCTGGCCTCAAGCAATCCTCCTGCCTTGGCCTCCAAAAGTGCTGGGATTAGAGATGTGAGCCACCATGGCCAGCCCAATTATTTTATTTTTAAAATTGTCTTTGTGTCACATTTCCCCATCAGACTGTGAATTCCTTGAGGAATCCCTGAATGGCTTCGATATTGTCAGGTCCCTGTTATCAGCACGAGAGCTGCCTGGCACGGAAGAGTGGTAACACAATAACAACAAGGACAACCTGCGTCAAGTGCTGTGTTCCTGGTCCTGTTCCAAACTTCATGGTGCATTATCTCAGTAACCCTTACTACAATCTTCTGAGGCAGATGTCTCATTCTGTCACCCAGGCTGGAGTGCAGTGGCACAATCATAGCTTACTACAGCCTCGAACTCCTGGACTCAGGTGATCTTCTTACCTCAGCCTCCCAAGCAGTTGAGACTGCAGGCATGAGCCACTTGCTGAGGCAGATATTATTCCTGTTTTACAGATGAGAAAAATTGAGGCTCAGAAGATGAAATCACCTGGCCAAGGTCACACAGGTGGAAGGTGGCATGAGCGTTTCTGAGTGCAGGGGCCTTATGCTAGAGAGAGTCGGGCGGTGCTTGCGGGCACTTGAGTGGAGGCAGGATAGATAGCCCCGCAGATGGGCCTGATTGCCTCAGGCCCCAGCAGGCAGGGCCTCTGTTCTCCTGACGGTTACAGGATACACACAGAGTCAGGATAAAGGAGAATCAAGCTGGGTGTGGGGGCTGCTATCTTCGGAGGCCATCGCAAAGTCAAATCAAGGTGTTGTTGGGCTGCTGCTTCTTGCTGGCATGATGAACCTCATTTCCTAAATGCCTTTGCCCCTGACACAGCCTCTCACCAGAGCCTGCAGGCTCCCAGGGATGTGGGAGGAGAGGGCACAAATGCCTGGAAACCAGCAGGTTGTGAGGGCTCATGGTCTGGGTGCTCATAGCAGCAGCGACAGTTTGGCTGGACTACAGCTCTAGGGTGACTGTCTTGGTTTGCCCAGAAATGAGGGATGTGGGACTTTCAAGGCTGAAACGGGGAGTCTGGGGCAAACAGTGGCAGCCAGTCACCCGGCAACAGCTCTGAACCGGCAACAGTTCCTCCTGCTCATTAGATGTTTTGGGACCTCGATGAAGGACACCTGGCGACACCAGAGGCTGTTGGTCAACCCAGGCCCCTACACACAGGTGGGTCAGCCCGGGCCTCACAGAGAGAGCAGGGCCCAGGAATCAGAGTGACCAGGGCCTCAGCCCACTGCAGCTTTGCACTGGCTGGGTGGCCTTGGGCCACTTGCTTAAAATTATCGAGCCTCCTTTTCTCTTTCTAAAATGAGGTAACATCCACATGGCAGAACTGTTGTGAGGATGAAAGTGAGATAACTCAGGAAAAGTGAGGTATCACCCTAGGATTAGGGTCAGTTGTAAGTAACAAAACCCCAGAATAACAGTGGCTTAAACAAGAGGGTTTGCTTCTCACTCGGACAGAAGTCTGGACATAGACAGCCCATGGGGACTCTGCTGTATTAAGTCCTCAGGCATTCAGGCTCCTCCCAGCTCACGGCTCCTCCGTCCCTAGGGCGTGGCCCTTGTCTCCAAAGACCGAGATGGCAGCCAGAGCCCCAGCAGCACATCCATGTTCCAGGCAGCAGATGGAGGAAGGACCAAAGAAGGGCACGTCGCTCTCCCTAAGGTCACGTCCCAGAAGTTGTACGCAGCAATTCTGCTGACATTCCATTCGTCATTACTTTAGTCCCGGGGCCATAGAGAGCTGAGCTGCAAGAGAGTCTGTGAAATGTGTTCTTCATTCCGAGGGTCCGTAAGCCCGGGGAAAATCAGGAGTGCGATCGCTGTGGAGAAGGAGGGCATGGATCCTGGGGAACTAGCAGAAGTACCCCAGAAGAGTTCAGGAAATGTGGCTCCTTCTCCCTGTAATACTTGCTGACTGTCCCCAGCCTGAGAAAGGGGGTGGCCTAGCCCTGAAGCTGGCACAGGGCGTCCTGTGAGCCTTGATGGCATGCGAGGAGGGGACAATGGGGCTGGGACTGACAGGGAGGTAAGAGGCAGGGGTGTCCCTGGATGGGCCTGGCCAGCTGGTCATGATACCCCAGGGCTTAGCATGTGCTGGCCTCATCTGAAGGACAGTAGTTCTGGGCCCTCAGCCCAGGGGGCTCAGCAGAGGGGATCCGGGGTGCAGGGAGCCCTCAGGAGCCAGGCCAGGAGTTGCAGCGAGAGGGGATCAGTGGGGGGAGGAGGTCTGGCCGGCGACAGGCAGGGCACCAAAGCCCAGCCCCGCGCAGTGGGTGTCGGAGTGGGGAGGCACCAGCCAGGCACCTGGATTAGAGCCCAGGCCGTCCCTGAAGACTGCCTCAGAGAAAAAGGAAACATCAGAGCCCAACTTGTCCTGTTCTATTTTAGAAGCAAGTGAACAGATGTTAAAAGTAATCTAGGAAAAGTGGCCTCTGCCAAAAAGCAGGAACCAAAGACAAGAAAACAGACGGGCAGCCCTACCCGGCTCTCGCCAAGGAGATGGGCTTCCTTGTGCTCTAACGGTGTGATGGTGTCATATCATGGTCCTGGCATAAGGGGGCATTGTAAGACCCCCCCAAAGAGGTGTTGTTAAATGCCCCCCTCCACACACACACACACTTTGTTCCAATATGGAACAGGGAGCGGGTGGCTTTGCCTAAATACGTACATCTGGTCCTAGAGGGCTGAGACTTCCTAGGCGTATTCCTTCTCCTCAGCCTGGTCAGCAGCTCGGGCGATAAATCCCGGGGCTGCATGTTCAGGCTGCTTGCCTGGCCCCTCGCCAGTGGGGAAGAGCTCCGCATGCCCTGGGGAAGGGGCTGGGCGGGGCCTCCAGGCGGCCTGGTGCCTAATCACGCCCGCCAACAGCTGTCTGCACGTTTCCACGCAGTCACGCCAGATGCGCCTGGTCACTCGCTCTCCTGCCCTGCTAGGCGACAACACCTGCCCTCCCATCTCCCAGACCCCCGCCCCACCCGACCCCAGCTGATGGCCTTGCTTCCTGACTCACTCAGAAAAACAACTGGAAACGGACTCCACCACATCCACCGACGCCCCTGCGTCTATGCCCCGTGTCAGCCCTCTCTCCCTCCTCCCTGCCGTGGAGCCACGCTGGCTCCCACCCCCAGCTGCCCCAGGACTTCACTCCCACAACCTGTTCGCTCTATCATCTAGACCTTTCCTGTCAGTGCACACGTTCTAGCTTACAAAAACCCTCTCTGTTTTTCTCTCCAGCCCCTTTCCTTCCTTCCCTTTCCATCGAAACTCCCCAAAAGAGTGGGCCGTTTCTGTCTCCGGCTCCTTCCTCCTGTCTTTCTTACGCCCACCCTAACGATGCTTTGCCTGGTCAGCCCACAGAAATGCTGCTTCCCGAGGTGGCTGAATCCCCCGTGGTGCCAAATCCAGTGGCCGATTCTCCGTCCTCCCCCCACTTGCCAGGCAGTGGCATCTGACTGCCTGCCGGCCCCTGCGGGGCACCTTTCCTCATTTGACTTCCAGGACACCACACTGTGGCTTTCCCACCTCTCCGGAGGATCCTTCTCGGTCTTTGTTGCTGTCTCTTCCTCCTCCCCTGACGCAGGAGCCCTGGAGCTCAGTCCTTGGTCCCCTTCTCTTCTCCAGAAACCACCATGGCCTTGACGATCTCATCCAATCACAAGGCTTTAAGTATTGCCCCAGACCCCAAAGTTTGTGGACCTTTCCCAGACCCTAAACTCGTATATCCAGCTGCGTGCCCGATACCTTCACTTGGGTGTCTGCGACACGCCTGCAGGTGAACAAGTCCAGACCTGAACTCTGACCTGCCCCCCCAATGTCCTCCCACGTCAGGTAGTGGCGATGCCATCCTTCTAGGCATCAGCCAAAGCCTTGGGGTCATCTTGGCTCTTGTCTTGCTCTCACGACCTACATTTCATTCATCAGAGAACCCTGTGGCTCTCCCTCCAGAAGACAGCTGTGCAGAGCTCCTGCTGCCACGCTGCTCTGAGCACTGTCACCTCTCCTGGGAGTGCTGCACCCCTGTTCCCACCTCTGCCCTATCCCCTCGTTCTGTGCGACTTGTAAGTCAAATGATATTTAGAACTTTGCGATGACTTCCCATGTCAACTGGAGTGAAAGCCGGATTCCCACCACGGGCTCGACGCCCTCTGCGATCCGATCTGTGGCCTCGCAGACGTGCCTGTTCCCACCCCCCCAACCACTCCCTCCAGTCCAGCCACGGGGCGTGAGCACACCGGCCACTTCGGGGACTTTGCACCTGTCATCTGCGTCAGGATTTGACTCAAATGTCACCTTCCCTGACTCCTCTATTCGGACGGAAAGTGCCCTCACTCGCCTCCTGGTCTCCTCTGCACACTGCCCTGTGTTCTGTCCACAGCACGTGTCCCTCCTGACGTGCCTCTCACTGTGTCCGTTTGCTTGTCGTCTGCCTCCTTCCGCTGGGAACTATTCATCAATTTCGTAAAGGCGGAGAGTTCTGCTCCTGCATCCCTGGCAATGCTGGCACAAGGTGGTCACTCAGAATAAAGCCATTTAAAGGATGAAGAAAGGATGGAAGCCGTGGGAGAAGTGAACGGATTGCTCTCCCTGCCCAGGGCAGTGGAAAAGGGAGGCAGCAAGGACCGTTGTGTGTACCACAAGGTACCAGGCCCCGTGCTGGTGCTGGGGATGTGGCCTGGAGGAAGCAGACACACAGCTGACATTCATAGCACCCGCTGGCAGATGAGTGGACTGAGGGCAGCACAGGGGCCTGGGGCATTCCAGACGACAGCTGAAGACTCACAGAGGGCTTCTGGGAGAGGTGACCCTGAGCCCTGTCCCAGAGTCCTACCTTGCTACTCCCCCACCATCCTCTGGTCCCTCTGGGACGCTGAGTCGCAGTGAGAGGAAGAACAGAGCTGGGAGTCAGAACAACCTGGGTTTGCATACTGGTTCACCAGCTGGGTGACTCGGGGCAAATCACTTCCTCTTGAAAGACCACAGGTTTTTCATATGTAAAATGTGCCAGTTGCTGGCCTAGAGCATCTCTTAAATTCCTTCCGACTTTAGACATCAGTCAGACCACGGAGGTTTGCGCTCAGATCTTTGCTAATGAACAGGAATGTCGTCAGCAACAGCCCCCAGGTGCGAGCCCTCAGGGCCTGCTGCAGCGTTCTTGACAAGGCCAGTGCTCCCTAGGCAGCCTCGCCAGTGACTCTGCACGTGGGAGAAGGAGGGCCTGGCCACTTCTGCCCAACAGGCGTCTCCCCTAGCAGGCAACCTGTGCTCTGGGCCTCCCCATGGGCTGGCTGAGACTCTTGGAGCCGTGCGGCAGTCCGAGCTCTTCCTCCTGAATTCTGCCGTCCCTCTTTCCTTGCACAAATGGCAGACCCTCCTCACAGCCGGAGGGAGGCTGCCCAGAGGAGGAGACCCCAGAGTCTTCCAGGCAGGGCTCCGTGTAGAGGGTGCGGCCTGTGGGGCTGGGGCCCAGCCGTGGAGCCACTGAGGAGTTCAGTCAAGGAATGGCGTAGTCAGGTCCGAGTTAGGAGGGTGGGAGGTGGCAGGAGGAGGCTGAGATGACAGGCCCCAGCCTGGAGAGGTGACTGTGGGAGCTGCAGGTCGGGAAGTGGACGGAAAAACGTTTAGACGTTCAAGGAGCCAGCAACTCCGGAGCTGCAAGCATGGGGACTCCGCATCCCAGGAGCCCTAGAATTCCTTTCTCTGAGTCTCTGTGACTGAGGCTCTGGCCTAGGTGACAGACGGATGTTGGAGTGTGTCGCAGAGATGGAGAACCGAGGAGGACTAGCGGCTTTGGGGGGAAGCAGTGAGTTCTGTTTCGACCACAGTAAGTTTGAGAGGCCTGTGGACCGTCCAGGAGAAAGCTGGAAATGTGGGTCTGGACCGAGGAGGGAGGTCTGGGCTCGAGAAAGAGTGGTTAAAGTCACTGTGGTGGAGGACAGCACGCAGGACACCTAATGACCTTTCACAATTTTTGCTGTTTGCAGTTGAAGACACCATGCCCGTGCGTGGTGGGCTCTTTCATTTGCTCTCAGTTCTTCCTTCCACCATTGCCACGGTCCACTGAGGGCAGAGTGGACCTCGCCCTGCTGAGACTGGAAATGATTTTGTGACTCGCTTTGGCCAATGGAATGTGGGCAGAAGATACAATATGCCAGTTCTGAGCCCAGGACATAGAGGCATCAGGTGTCCCTGTTCCCATCTCTTGACTTTCTGCCATCACCATGGGAAAGCATGGTCTGGGGAGCCACTGACCCCAGAGTGAGACAGACGTGGAACAGACCAGAGCCTTCCCTGCCACTCCAGCCCACCTGCATACCTGTGACAACAAAAAAAATGTACTGTTTATAAGCCACCAAGATTTTTTTTTTTGAGACAGAGTCTCGCTCCGTCAACCTGGCTAGAGTGCCGTGGTGTCAGCCTAGCTCACAGCAACCTCAAACTCCTGGGCTCAAGTAATCTTCCTGCCTCAGCTTCCCAGGTAGCTGGGATTATAGGCACGCACCACCACACTTGGCTAATTTTTCTATTTTTAGTAGTGACAGGGTCTCACTCTTGCTCAGGCTGGACTTGAACTCCTGACCTCAAGTGATCCTCCCGCCTTGGCCTCCCAGAGTGCTAGGATTACAGTGTAAGCCACTGTGCCTGGCCCACCAAAATTTTTTTTGAGTTGTTTGTTATGCAGCATTATTCTAGCAATAGCTAACCAACACACCAAGGTAGGAGAAGTGATCACAAAAGATCATTTTAAAAGTCAAAAATGAGTGAATTTTATCATTCCTTGGAATGCAAAGGACATAATATTGAGTAAAACAAGGAAAGTACACAACATTACAAATAAACCTTGTTATGACCGTACAAAAGACATGTTCATGCATTGATCAGAGTGGAGGACACTGGGTAGATTGTCCGCCAACCACCCTTTTCCAGCAATTGCCTCTGCCCCTCCTTCCATGTGTTTGCAAATGCAGGTACCAACCACGTCCTTCACTCTCATCCCCATGATGAGGGATGAGGACCAGAGCCGACCTGGGCCAACCATCTCCAGGAATTTGGAGCTAGGACAGAGACGGAAACCTCAGTTTCTCTTGGGTGAGTTGGCCATAATGATATGAATCCTGGACCTGTTTGCTGGCCCTGTTTCGTTCTCCTCCTGAGGTCCGGCTGCACCCCTGCCCTTGGAGCTTGGGAGACTCCCCTGTTGAATTCCTCTTATACTGAAGCTAGTTCACCTCAGGTTTCTGTTACAAACCAAAGAGAGCTACCTAAACAAGGAGGATCAGAAGAAACACCTCGATTGGGTCCAGGGTATTATCCAGACAGGTTTTCCTTGGGGAGCTTTATTTGGTGAGTTTAAAGTAAGCAGGCACAAGTCCCAGGAGGTCACGCTGTGACTGAGAGGTGGTCACTTCAAGTTCACGGGCAGATGTCTGAATGGTCCATTTAAAGGGACAGCAGGAAAGCCAGAAGCGCAGCCCACTCGGTGGGAGAGACGGCTCCAAGGTCTACCTTTGGCCACAGCGGCAGCCATTCAGGCGGAGTATGGTACTGGATACTGTCTCAAGGGTGACTGAGCCCTGCTTCTGGGATAAGAAAGTTAAACTTACATTTAAAAATGGATGCTGGGGCAACATATTATAAAATCACAAACACTTAGATACAGGCTGTTATGAGGTTTAGGAGTAAAATGCCTGGCAACAACTAAAAACAACAACAACAACAACAAAAAAAACCAATTCAAAAAAGGACTTGAACAGGCATTTCTCCAAAGAAGATCTAGAGATGGCCAAATAAGCACATGAAAAGATGCCCAACGTCACTAATCATTAGGGAAATGCAAATCAAAATCACAGTGAAATACCACTTCACACCCATTAGGATGGCTACTATCAACAAAATCAAACAGAAAAATACGCGTTGGCAAGGACGTGGAAAATGGGAACCCTTGTGCACTGCAGGTGGGAATGTAAAATGGTGTAGCTGCTGTGGAAACGGTACAGCGGTTCCTCAAAAAATTAAAAACAGAACTATTCGTAGGATACAGCAACTCCACTTCTGGGTATACACCCGAAAGAACGGAAAGAGGGGTCCCACACAGACACTTGTCCGCCTGTGCTCACAGCAGCGCTGCTCACAAGAGCCAAATGTGGAAGCGACCCGAGTGTCCACCAACAGACAGACGGACACACGAAATACGACATATCCACACAATGAATGTTATCCAGCCTTAAAAAGGAAGGGAATTCTGACTCATGCGACAACATGGACGAACCTTGAGGACATTATGCTAAGTGAAATAAGCCAGTCAAAAAAGACAAACACCGTATGATTTCACTTACATGAGGTACCCAGAGCCGTGAAACTCATGAAGACAGAAAGAAGAAATGTGGTTTCCAAGGGCTTGGGGGAGGGGGAAGGGGGAGTTCGTGTTTAAGAGGTGCAGAGTTTCAGTGCTGCAAGATAAGAAAGGTCTGCAGATCGATGGTGGTGATGGTGGCACAACAATGTGAATGTACTTAATGCCACTGAACTGTACATTTAAAATAGTTAAAATGTAAATTTTATGTGTATTTTAGCATAATTTTTTAAAAAAGAGTAAAATGCTTGGACCAGTGCCCAGTACAAAACCGCACACTAGAGCAGAGACGCCAGACCCTGTTGGGAGGGTCTGCAAGGTCAAGACTCATTTCATACTGAGACTAAGGCATCACTGGCCTTTTTCGCCGGGTTCACATTTCCCGGATAGTGCAAAAGCAAAGGTGGGGACTGCTGGGGCCTCACTGTACTGGAAGCCATCATGTTCTCACTGCCACACCCTTGCAGTGAAACACTGCCAACATCACTCAAGAAAGTCTTTTTTAAAAAATTTTTTTATTTCTGTAATCCTACACTCTGGGAGGCCGAGACGGGAGGATTGCTCGAGCTCAGGAGTTTGAGACCAGCCTCAGCAAGACTGAGACTCCCGTCTCTACTAAAAATAGAAAGAAATTAGCTGGACAACAAAAAATAGAAAAAATTAGCTGGGCATGGTGGCACATGCTTGTAGTCCCAGCTACTCGGGAGGCTGAGGCAGGAGGATTGCTTGAGCCCAGCAGTCTGAGGTTGCTGTGAGCTGGACTGATGCCACAGCACTCTAGCCCAGTCAACAGAGTGAGATTCTGTCTCCAAAAAAAAAAAAAAAAAAAATTTATTTATTTACTTTCTTTTTAGAGACAGGATCTTTCTATGCTGCCAAGGTTGGTCTCAAATTCCTGAGCCCAAGTGATCCTCCCACCTTGGCCTCCCAGAGTGCTGGGATAACAAGCATGAGCCACCACACCTGGCTGGATTTTAATATAATTGAGCATAAAAATTTCACTGATATAGTTTCAGATTCCAATCCTAACTAACCTTTAAGAAACTACCACTTGGCTGGGCACGGTGGCTCACGCCTGTAATCCTAGCACTCTGGGAGGCCGAGGCGGGTGGATTGCTGAAGGTCAGGAGTTCACCTGAGCAAGAGCGAGACCCCGTCTCTACTAAAAAATAGAAAGAAATGATCTGGACAACTGAAAAAATATATATATATAGAAAAAATTAGCCGGGCATGGTGGCGCATGCCTGTAGTCCCAGCTACTCGGGAGGCTGAGGCAGAAGGATTGCTTGAGCCCAGGAGTTTGAGGTTGCTGTGAGCTAGGCTGACGCCACGGCACTCACTCTAGCCCGGGCAACAAAGTGAGACTCTGTCTCAAAAAAAA
>RJWJ010045504.1:0-11727 GCA_004363605.1 Indri indri
CACATTTCTGATGTCTTCCATGTGTCCTAATTTCTCTTCTCATAAGGACACCAGTCATTTTGGATTAGGGAATACTAACAGCCTCATTTTGACTTAATTATCTCTTTAAAGGCCCTGTCTCTGAATATGGTGGCATTCTGAGGTACTGGGGCTTAGAGCTTCAACATATACATTTTGGAGGGACACTGTTCAATCTTTGACAGTTAGTCTTGTTGCCCTGGATCAGCTTGACTGGTAATGTACTTGAAGGCTATTATTGTATCATGGTATGGTTTCACATATCACTATATATAGTATTATATGCAACCAGTATTTAAGAAGTAGACATGTATAATAGGTTTGCATAATTCATGATATTTTACACATTTCTTAAAATATTTTATCCACAGTTTTTGATATTCTTATTTTTTGAATGATAGTCATAGAATTATACATCTAGAAGAAACTTAATCTCTTGTTGCAGATAAAGGATTTTAGTTTCTGAATTTCAAAGGCTAAGCTAAGCAGATTTATTTACAGAGATAAGATAAGAAAACATGTCTTCCGATTACAAATATGGAACTCACTGATTTCATTTATTTGTTTATTAGAAATTTTGGAATTATTTCAGGCATAATAGGGACAGGGACTCTGGATATATGTTTTTCTTTTGATATAAACTAACTTCCCTAATGGAGATATTATAAAATGGTATTTAAGGATTATACAGATCCAAATTAAGGAAATGAAACTTTTAAAAAAAGCCTGCATATCTGAAAATCAACAGAAAGTGTTAATTTTCAAAGAGTGAAATTAAGAGAAAACTTTGTATTGATTAAAAAAAACATGAAGTAAAATTGGAATAAAAATTATTGTTGAATGGAGCAATAAACCAGTTAAAATATAATGTGAATTCAGTAGGCTTTTTTGAAGATTAGAAAAAGCACAAGAGTAAACCAGCATGAGCAATTCTATTAAACATCTGTTAAAAAACAAACTAGTTGAAGGAAAGACAGCCCAGGCATTTGACTTAAAGCAAGTAAAAAGAAAAAAGCCCTGTGGAGGTCTCACCAAGGTTTCAGTCAATGAAGGGTCAACTATTCAAACATCCAGGTCAGTTACCATGGGGGAATGCTGCCAACTGTGTCTATCAGTCCACACTATTGTGAGGACTGATCTAGTCAGTTCCAATATCAGAATTTTTTCCTTAGAGTTATTCAAAAGGGAAATGCCCACTAAGAAAATCTATTAAAAGATAATTTTTTTGTAGAATTTTGGGATTTTATTAAATTGGATAATCAATATAAAGTTGACTCTATGTAACTGAACAACACAGATGGCTGCCAATCTGTACTTTTATGTTATGTTACATAGTAAAATTCACAATTTTCCCAATTCAATTTATTCTTCTATTTTTGATACAACTGTGTTAGAAAAGGTGCTTGATTTATTTTAAAAATGAAATGAAATTATTTTCCTGGTAAGTGTAGCTATGTGAAAGTATATTTAATTATTAATTTAATGGCAATTCAAAATGATTACATCCATGTAGTAATTGTCTAAGAACCAAGTTAAATTTTTCTTTACTACATAAGGAGAAAACATGAATTTCACAACTGAAAAATTAATCTAGAATTTAGAATAATAAAGGCTATCATTGTCAATAATCTAGAGAAGCCAAATTTCTTAGCACCTACACTGTTCTCATTATCATTCTCAGAATTATGTGATCAAGAGCTTAATCTCACCAGTTAATTTTAGTTTTCATGTAGAATTGTAATGAATAATTTCATTTTATCTAAAAGACCTTTTCCAACAATAGATGTTAATAATTATGTGACAATCAAACATTTATTTACGTGTTTATTTATTTTACTTAGAGATATTATGATCCAAATGATCTGAGTCTGAGGTGTTAGAGTGAACAAGATTTAGTGTAAAATATATTCCACAGAAGAGAAATACCACCATGCATTCTCATTCAGGACCTTTTTCTTCTCTTTCTAGCCATGAGCCTTTCCTGACAGCTCTGCTTAAGTCTCAGCCTGTGCTTTTGCTAAAGCATGCTTTGTGATCAGTCCAAAATCCTCACCTCCCTAATATTGTTGGTCAGTATCCAAATGTAAGCCAAAGTGGGGATTTATCCTCTATCCTTCTCTGATCACTCTTTCTATTTAAACACCTGATTCGTTATCTACTACCTTTACCTTCGCCTCACTACACTTGTACTTTATGGAAGGTATGATTTATTACTAATAAATCTTCACATCACAACATACAACTGTGATTATTTTAACATCCAAGTACCATCCAATCAAAACATAGGATACTTTCAAATATCATGTAGAACATGTCCGTCTATGACTGAATGTGGTGCACATAACTTCTGCCTACATGCCGTTCATTGGCTTGTATTCAGCTATCTGCAATTGCATAGATGCAAAAAGATCTTGGACGTGTAGTCTTTCTGCTAATCTAGGATTCAAAATATTGCATACAAAATTTGGCAAATAGGATTATACCTACCACATGGTTCCATCTGCAAGATTACCCTAAAATCCTAATTTTCCACTAAAACTTCAGTTATTAAGAAGAGTTGGAAAGTTTAAAAACATTTATCCCAGATGAATCAGCCTCCTTTGAAAGATTTTTCTAGGCAGACATTTGCATGGCTTCTGTTCAAAATTTTCGGTCATCTCTATAGAATAGAAAGGCTGAGACGTTGATTTTCTATTTGGATCTATCCTCATACCCAGTGATATAGGTAGAATTTCTATAACTAAAGCAGAAGGCAAGGATAGATATGCCAATACATATCAAAGGGGTACAGAATTGGAGAAAAAAGATTCATATAAGGATGTTATTGCAATGATATGCATGAGGGATGATTGTAGCAATGCATGGGATATTAGTGATAAAAATCATGAGAAGCTATCAGTTCAGGATATATTTTAAGACACAACTATTTGCTGAAGGATGGGACATCACATGTGACAGAAATATAAGAGTCAAACCACCTCAACATTTGGCCTGAGAAACATAGCAGGATGAAGTTGTTATTTACTAAGAAGCAGATTGGCTGTAGAAAATAAATAACTTTTGAGAAAATAACACTATGTTCTTTGAATGTTGTGCTTGAGATACCTACCTAAGTGGAGATATCAAATAGATAAATATATAAATCTGGTATTCAGAGGAAATATATAGTCAGAGATATATTCTTAAATTAATGTTGAGATGGAAAAACATATTGGGAATTTGGGGCCCTTCAGCAACATAGTTTGAGAAGGTTAGGAGAAACCAGCAAAGTGTTCAGTGAGTTATAAGATGATAATAAAGAGTGAATCTTCAGTGTCCCGTGAAAAATATAACAGTGCAACAAATGCTGTTGGTAGATTACATACATCAAAAGCATTTTTTATGAGGTCAAGAGCTTTATCCATGGAATGGTGGGACTGACAGCCTGATTGAAATGAGTTCAAGAAGAGAGTGAAATGTGTTTTGAGGAATTTTGCTTGGAGAGAATGGAGAAATGGAGTGATAGCTTGAACAGGATATGAGGCCAAAGAAGAGTGTCAATTGACTGTTTTCAGTGTAAGAATAGAACAGACTGTGTTGAGGGTGTAGCTCCTCAAATGTTTGGCATTAGTAGAGCACACTTATAAAACACAACTGCATTGGTTTGATAGGCTCATGTTTCATTTTAACCATTGAAAATTCGGCATCTTAATCAAGATGAACTTCGTACAACAGAAAAGGTGTCTTATTAACACTTTTTATTTTCATCAGAGGTCATCCTGTTCTCCTTTTAATATAAATTGTATTGTGTATATTTAAGGCATACAAAATAATGTTATGGGATGCATATAGATAGTAAAATATTTACTATAGTGAAACAACTTAACATATCCATCATTTCATAGGGTTTTTTTGTGTGTGTGTGTGTATAGCAAGAGCAATTAAAATCTACTTATTTAGCAAAAGTCCAGAATACAATGAAGTATTATTAACTGCAGTCTTCATGTTGTACATTAGATATCTAGACTTGTTCCTCCTACATACCTGCTACTTTGTATCCTTTGAACTTCATCTTTCCATTTCCTCCCCACGCTCCCATTTTATTCAAGTGGAGTATAATTATAATGGAATATTTGAAAATCACTAAAATGTTAAATTACTGAGTCCCACTTACTGAGAAATTAAGAAGAACATCTACTACATTGCAGGGCTGGGAATATGGTTTCTGAGAAACATATAAGCCTGGTCAGTGAAGCTCATTGTCTTTTCCGTCTTTGTTACTTAATATAGCTCTGACTTTGCAGGTCTGAGCTAAGGGTAGTCTGATTCCAGCCCCTTAGTACTTGAGTCTGTCTTTTTAACAATATCACTTCCTCAGTCATGAGCCTTTCATCTTGCATAGTCCCATGGAAGTTCCCTTTCAGTAAGGTGTGCATTACAGACGTGGGATCCCCCACTGTTAGGCAAACAGCCCTGGTGGGTTCAATCTAGCTGTGTCCAGCCTCAACACATACTCTGCCCTCCTTTCCTTGTAAATCTTTAATTCATTCTCATTATCTTCAAGAAACCATTAAATTACTTTTCTCATCTTCAATATTTTCAAGATCTTGAAAATAGTATTTCTCTCATGGACAAAAAAAAATTGCTCTTCCTCATGGATGCCTCTGATTCCTGTCCAGCCTGTTACTTTTCAGTTTGTGCCATGCCTCAAATTTCAGACTTCATTAATAGATCTTGTAACTTGTCACTCAAAATTGGATAACAGAAGGGTCAATATTGCTCATATAATGTGCAAATTGACTCTGTAATGGATAATAATATACATAGGCCAAAGAGAGTCTTTCCATTTTTAAATTATCTTACAGACTCCTGGGAACTTCTCAAAGTACACAAATGTATGTCTGTTTATCCATTTTTATTTACTACTGCAACAAATGCCCACCAAGGGTGATAGGAAGACATAATTGTTTTAACTATCAGCCTCTATCTATTCTCTCCTGCTGCACTGAACACGGGATGGGGGATAAATAAAATACTACCCTGCTTTTCAAGTTATTTGCTGTATAATAAGCCACTCCAAATTCAGTGGCAGCAAACAACCTTTTTATGTGGGTCTGGAATTCAGAATGGTCTAGTGAGGAAGGCTTTGTGTAACGGGGTGGCTGGGAGCTGGACTTATTCAAATCCTCACTCACATACATATAGGATGGTTGACGCTCACTCTGAGCTCAAACCTCCACTGAGTTGTCTGCTGTTACACCTACACATTGCCTTTCCAAGTGGTTGCTCTGCCTGGTGTGCTCTGGGATAGTTCACAGCATGGCAAGAATATGCATACCACAAGAATAGGCAAAAGCTATACCACTTTTTATGAATTAGTATCAGTAGCCACATAATGTCATTACTGTCTAGTCAGAAACTTGCTCAGATCCAAAGGGGTTGGACATATTCCCCAACTTTTGATTGGAGGAGTGTCATTCAGTATCACATTGTAAGAAGAACATGTAAAATGGGAAAAATTATTGCTGCCATGTGTGATATTTGTAGGATTTAACAACAACAAAACAACAAAAATAATGCTAATTATAAATCATTTATCAAGTACTTAGTATAGGCCTTACTCTACACTAAGTGCTTTACAAAAACAAATTATTTCATTAAATGTTCAACCCCTCTTGTGTCATAGATATGTTCCCCCATTTTTCATATGGAGACTTGAAAATTCGATAGGTTAATAAATTGACCAAGATCACCTAACTGGTACATTGCAGAAATAGATTTCAAACCTCATCTGTCTGACCCCACAGACTTAACAACTGTCTTATGGTTGCTGGCATCCCTGTTATCCTCCAAAGTCTCACTGGTTTGCCTACCATGAAAGACTGTTCCCATTTCTGTAACTACTACATATAGCCCCTATCCACTGAGGCCAAGGGTGAGATTGTTTTGGAAGTATTCTGAATGCCCTCCAAATTTAAAGTCAGTCATAAAAAATTTAAGAAAAGTGGAAAGTTGTGATGAATAAGTTTTGGCTTAGTAGATCCAGCTGCCCATAATGACTAATTTCCCTTTGCTTACAAAATTCCACACTGGTTTCATGCACAACTGCACCGAGCAGCAGGATAAGTCATGATGTAGAAAATGGCAACACCTTCTATTTGGAACATACAGCTGAAACTGCTCTTAGGAAACCTGGAGAATTTTCATGTTAAATCATGCTTCCATGATATCCTGTACTATGAAATATTTGATCTTGATAGGTCCTCTAAGTTCAGCATTCTTATAATTCCAATGGAAAACTGACTTGAAATCTCTAAAGAACTGTTGGATTCAAACAGCCAGCATAACCTACAGTTCCTACATTACAGCAACATCTATTCATTCCACATTGCTAGTAACATTTGATTTTTTCTGATTGTACTGAAGGTAATCCTTTATTTTTTTAATAAATCCATTTTGATTAATGTGGTTCAGGTGTTGAATGTGGTTAAGGCAATATGGAGGCAAAAATTCCATTCTTCTACACATACACTTGCACACCTCTAAATTTAGAATGCGTGTCAATAGTGAAATCAGAACGCACCAATGTTTCTTGAATTAACTGCAACATTTTGAAGCTTCATCAAATTGAATTGCCCATTGCCTTCGGTTGCAAATTTTTCAGACACTCCAAAACTCTTACATAAAATTTGTATTAAATTTGGCATTATGAGTTGGGCAAAGTGGAGAACTTGTTTTAAAACATTATTTGACTAGTAAATATCTTATTTTATTAGACAGACATGTACATTTGGGATGGTTTGGAGTGTCATGAAATATTCTGCTATCCAGGTTCCTTGATACTGTCATTGGACATAGAAAAAATTTAGAATGTTGGCCTAATATGTAACCTACACCTTACTTGGTATATTATTCTTATACTATCCCACTAAACAATAACAACAACATAATATTTTCATTGTAATCATTATTGTCAGTTTTCATTTATTTTTCAATAAAGGAGGGGATTTTGAAATAGAATTATTATATGTGTCACTCATTTGTCATTATCACTTGCTCCAGTTTATTGGGGCGTATCTTTTAATATGTCTAACTAGATCTTACATTCTTTGGATTCAGGAAAGCAATATGCTAGGTCACACAGTGGACTGAATATAGTAAATGCTTAGTGAATGTGTGAACCTTGGTAATAACTGAGGTAGACAGCTTTAAAATGAGCCCCACCTTTTGGTATTAAAACATTATATATTTGGTTTTATACAATGTCCTCTCATTGAGTGTAGGCTGGACCTAGTGATTTAATTCTAATTAATTAAATAGGTTAAAGGTGATAGAACACCACTTTAATTATTAGGTTTCAAACACTATGATTTCCTTCTTGTTAGCACTTATTATCCTCTTTCTTGCACTCTCTCATTCTCTGGTTCTTCTTGTGTGCTTGTTTGTTGAACCGTGCTAGAGAGATCAGATTTGAGTTAGGTCTTTGGCCAATTGTCAGTGAAAAACTGAAACTGTCAGTTTAACAGTCCTTGAGGACACAGATCCTACCAACAACCATGTGAGCCATCGTGAAAGGGAAACATCTCCCAATCAAACCTCCAGAAAGGACCATAACTCTAGCTGCTAGGGTTTGAATGTTTGTGTCCCCCTAAAAATTTATGTTGCAAATTAATTCCCAATGCAACTGTTTTAAGAGATGGGATCTACAGAAGGTGATTAGGCCATAAGGGCTCCACCCTCCTGAATGGATCAGTGCTTTATAAAAGGGCTTGAAAGGACGAGTTTCCCCCTTCCATCCCTTCAGCCACCTGAGGACACAGTGGCCGTCCCCTCAGGAGGATGCAGCAACAAGGGGCCATCTTAGACGTACAGAACAGCCCTCACCAAACACCAAACTTGCCAATGCCTTGATCTTGGACTTCCAGCCTCCAGAACTGTGAGAAATAAATTTTTGTTGTTCATAAATTATCCAGTCTCAGGTATTTTGTTACAGCAACTCCAAAGGACTAAGACACCAGCAAATACCTCAATTGCAGCTTTGTGAGAGACCCTAAAGCAGAGCACCCAGCTAAGTCTTGCCTGGATTTCTGATCCACAAGAACAGGGAGAAAATAGATATGTACTATTTTAAGTTATCAAGTTTTAGAGTAATTTGTTGTGCAGCAAAGGATCACTAAGACAATAGGTATGCATCCTGCTTTACTGTGGAATCAACTGCTACTTACAGATGTATTTTTGTCACGTTGCTTCTAATGCTTGTATGCTAAACCTGTGAAAAAGCACATTTCTTAACTCATTTTCAATGTGTCCCTATTCTATTGATTATTCTGACCTTTATTTAACTTTATAAATGTCAGCGGCCCTGTATATTATTTCTATATTAATTCTAAAATATACTATAAATATTTATTAAGACTACAATTTTTAATGTAAAGTATTTCTTTTCCAGGAGGTACTTTGTCTTTTGGGTTCCTATCATCTGACCAAGTTAGAGCATCCTGGGTATTAGGATTCAGAAGTCAGACATGAAGGAGTCAGTGTTTAAGGACAGCCTTAAAAAGCAGTTGAGAGTGCTCCTGAGGCAAGATTGTACCTTAAAAGTAGTTCTTAATTTGAGATTTTCGAAGTACTCCTTAAATTAATGTTAAGAAAAAAAATACAGAGTGAAATTGGAGTTTAGGAACTACAGGAAAATGGTGCTAAGTGTAACCAAGGTTATTTTAGTTTAAACTTTTAGTTCTAAAAGTGAAAATTCAAAACTTTCTCATGATAATGTGAGTCTTCAAAGGGGACTTTCCAAGATAACTTAACAAAGGAACTTTCTGTCCTCAGGACACTGATTAATAAATGACAAATCATTGCCTCTTTGCAATACATGTTTCATGGAAAACATTTTTTTTTTTGGAAATTCTGTGAAAGTTTGGTAACTTCTACAGAATTTCCAAAAACTATGAAAGTGTTTCAAGGACCCTCATTATGACCAATTATAGCTTTCATATTTCCAAAGAATATGAATGTGTTTCAAGGAACCACAGTATGATCTCCTATAATCTTATCCTTTAAATAATGATTTTTATGATATTTTCTCTTAGAAACAAAACATTTATCACTTCCATGTGAAAGGAGAGAGCAAGTAATAGTTTTCTCATATAGCCCATTGAGTATCAAATACCTAAGTGAACTCCAGAATGTTCATGCCTTTTTTAATTACTAAGATCATGAAACCAGCTTTTTGTCTATTTAAAGATGAAATCAGTAAGCAGAGGTACAGCTGAAGAATTGACTAATGGTGGGTTAAGCAATCTCTGAAATGCAGTGTGAAGGAGTAGAAAAGCTTTAGAATAAGTTATAACCACATTTCAACTCCAGCTTTTCCATATGTAAGATATGTGATTAAGGGCAACTCCTCGTTTTCATTATCTGTAAAATGGATAAAATTGCCATGAACATTTGACTGTATAATATAAATAAAATTGTTGCAGGCACCTTACTCATGCTGACAACCTGTCACTTTTTCCTTGGCAAATGTTTTGTGTGCCAGTACTATGAAAGATTGGCGGGTGCTGCAAATTGACTTAAGCCAATTTGCTTTAGAACTTTATGAAATTATGTTTTATAAATATCCTTCAGTGAGAGGAGAAGGGATGAGTTACACAGATAAGACCATACCTCCACCAGACTCTATGCCTCCAATAGCAGGAGTGAAGAGAAAGCCCTCAAAGGCCTTGTGCTCTGGAAGAAGAGCCCTCCCTTTAGCCTCCACAGTACTATTGGCAGGAGAGAAGAGGCTATCTCAGGATGTCTGCATGACTTGGAAAGACCTCAGCCCCTCCATTGCCTCCCACGACATCGACACCCTCAGCCTCACTGTCTGCCTGAGGATCATTAGGTCTAATCCCAACTATGCTATTTAAACCTGTTTATATCAACTTCCAAATCATCTCTATTACCTGACTTTTATCACCACAGAGCTCTGCCCTTCAAAAATCCTCCCTGGACTTATAGTCAATCATGAGCAAAATTCCCCTAAACATCATTTATGAGCATTTTCTTCAGTTTCCTGTTCTAACCAAACTTAGCTGTCCCTAAGCACATTGCTTTGCAAGCGGCCTTTCAAGCTTCTTTTTTCTTCTTACACCATTAGAAGTGAGAGCCTCGAAGTACAAATTAAGAAAGGCTTCCTCCTTGCTCCTCAGCACCAGTGTAACCCTACGATCTGGCTCTACCATGCATGACCCCCTCTTGATGCGGTCATCTACAGGACCTGGGTCATGCCCCCTCATATTCTGAAGAGTTTTAAAATTCGTATTATATTCTCTTCAACAACGCTTCTCAGGCCCCTGCAAGAAGATTCCTTGAACATAGATAATCTTACTGCTTTAAAATGCTCTCCTCCAATAGTCTTCTTCACTTTATGTCAACCATTTATCATACCCCAAAATTTTCCCTTACCTATACGATTACTTTTTTTAGGATCTTGTTTTCAAATGTTACGTTATTCAAGCTTCATCTTTTACCTTTCTGGCTCAAAACCCTTCATTACCTAATTCCAACAGTCTTTGACCTAAGACTGCTTATGATCCATTTAAATGCAATATCCCTTTACGTTTAAAACTCCTGTATGCTCACTTCCACCCAACCCCTACTTCCTTGCTGTTCATCACAACTGCAGGTACTCTGCTGCCTCAGAGCATTTGAATTTGCTGTTCCTTCTGCATAGAGTGCTTTTCCCCTTGAAAGCCACATAACAACTTGAAAAAAAAAAAAGATTTGCACCCCTTCAAATCCAATTATAATTTAATGCAAAATTAGGAAATTATATAGTAAAATAAGGAGAGATTCTTCCATTAAGTTTAGGGTGTTAGTACACAGGACTAACCCGAGTTATATACATGGTGTAGCTCTCAAAAGACAATGAGTTTCTTGCCTAACAATAATCATACAAGGTCCATACAAGGGCCAATGCACCTCTATACTCCTTCCAAAAAACCACAGTTCTTGAAAATCATTCATTTCCAACTTATTGAACCACTGAAGTATTACTTTAATTTTGCCATGCTAATGAATGAACCCTTCAATGCAGGCTTAGATAGCAATATTTAATGCACTGTTTGTGACCACCTCAAAATTGTGGGCTCCTATTTAGAATGTTTTATATACTGACTAAGCATGTCTGAAGCATAGATTTCCAAACTGGTATTTAAAAATTAACTACCAAGCACCACTAGAGAGTTGACTAAAGAAACTAACATACACATAGATCACATTGTATACAGTGAAATATTTGGTGGTGAATAAATCAATCGTATACAGTTTGCTTTCATCTGCCCTAGCAATATGTGGAATCAATAATAGTCAATAAGAAGTCAAGAAAGAGTGTCCTATCATGTATTTGCTGAGAATACACACAATTGTGTTGGTTTGCATCTTCTAAGAGGCAGACATGAAGACGGCATTAGACGTACATGAAGGACATTGGAGAAAGTGCCTGGGAAGGATAAATGTGAGGCAACAGAAGTAGAGAGGGAGAACTTTCAGATCAAAATGCAAAGATTTTTGCAAAATGCAAAGATTGGGTCTTGGAAGAAGACCCAAAGGCAATCACAGCAACAACCAAAATAAATAAATGGGACCTGATCAAATCAAAAAGCTTCTGCACAGCCAAAGAAACTGTCACAAGAGCAAACAGACAACCTACAGAATGGGAGAAAATTTTTGCATGCTACAAAT
>RJWJ010045505.1:0-11760 GCA_004363605.1 Indri indri
TTTTTCTGACTGCCTGCATGCCACTAGTAGATTGCCCTTAAGAAACAGGGACCCCAAGTTAAGATCATTCCCTCCCAGACCTGCCTCTCCTTCCTATCTCCTGTTGACCTACTACACATACTTGGTCTTTATTTAGTTATTTACTCTCTTAGCAATCACTGCCATATTAAAACAAGATAGCAGGTACTAGAAATCCAATACTGAGTAAAAATAGAGAAGCCCCCACCAAGGAGCAGAGAATCTATGCTAACATTTTAGCCAGCAACTGAAAAATGACAGGCATTGTGACACGTGATTTGAATAAGGTGATTCAAATGTCATCATAACAAGGCTCTGAGTTGCATGCTACTATCACTGTAATATTACAGATGGGGTAGATTAGGTCCAGTAACTTGCTACCTGTACTAAGGCAGGAAGAGGGAAATTAGGCTGAAGCAGGACAAATTCTCAATGGCCCCACCTTCAATACACATTTCACCATTTCTTAAATGTTTTCCTTCTGCCTGGAGTAACCTTTTTCCTTTTACTCTTGACAGAATCGTCTTCATCCTTTATACTGTAGGCTCAATAAATATAAGTAAAATGAATGAACTGTGTTTGTTTATCTCACTTTTATATCTATGCATTATTGTATGACTGTGAAATGCATTATCTGATTCAAGGCAGTGTCTCAGCCTTCCTTGCAAAATTGCATTTCCTTTTTATTTCAAAGGTCCCTAATTATTTGTACCAAAGCATATAGGTCTCTAATAGAGGGTCTTTTAAACTTCTTTTAACATGTTTTTCTATTAGTAAAACATGAAAGAATCAGTATTAATTATATAAACTACCTAATGAGCACATCACATCAACACCCACGTATGCGTTTATTATAAATTATATACATGTAAAACTATAATATAAATGCGAATACTCATTTTCAAAGACTCAGATTAAGTTAAAGTTTTTAAAAATATGTATAACTGCCGTGTAAATTGCGAAGTTTGGTATCATAAACAAATTTGTCAATGTGAAATGCACTTAGAATGAGATTCGTTAATAATAGTGGACACAAATTTATATATTAAATAATCATCTTAATCGTTTGAGTTTCAGATCCCAGTACATCACCATTGCTTTTACCTTGTAGAGAGACCAATTATTAACTCACAGTTAGGTGTAAAAATGTCAGCCCTGTAATTATTTTACTGTTTATTTGGACTTATATATGATTGTTATCTTTAATACACAATTTATGTACAAGGATCTTTATAATCACTGTTGCATTTTATGGGTTTTGGTTTAGTTGAATTTAAAATAGGTAGTGTAGTACATATTAAAACTGAGGATGTCATCGTCGATGTTTGCAGTGGGAAGAACTTCCATTCTTCTCTCAGATGGCCTTGTGCACTACACCTGAAACATGGCTGGCTGACATACAGTCGTGAGGGGCCCTCAATGCTAATATATGTCTTAAGTGTTGAAAAGTTTATTCAATTTATTTTAATATAAAATTACCATAAATATATAAGTCTATAACAAAAATGAGGGTAATAATGGAACTCAAAGTTTGCACAGATACAGTATAAAAAAGGGTAGTCAGGGTATGAGATTAGCAAGAGCTAGACTGCATGTAAGAGGAAAAAGGGAGGAATCATGAATAATGCCTCAATTTCTTGATATTTCTTTTTAGTTTGTCTGAAAACTCTTTGCAAAAATAAGACTATATTATCAAAATGCAAGCATTTTGTCCAATTATGAATGCAAATTATTTTATGCCACTATTGATAAGTTCATGCATCATAATTTAATATGATAACTTTACCTAGTTACACTAAATATGTGGTGTGTATTTAGCAAACATATTGTAAATTCTAAATCAATTTTGCTTGACAATGCATATGGGCATACCTCGATTTATTGTACTTTACTTTATTGGGCTTCTCAGATATTATTTATTTTATGAATTAAGGGTTTATGACAACCCTACTTCAAGCAAGTCTATAAGCACCATTTTTTTAAGAACGTGTGCCCATTCTGTGTCTCTATATCACATTTTGGTAATTCTAACAATTTTTCAAATATTTCATTATTATTATATCTGTTAGGATCATCTGTGATAAGTGATCTGTGACATTACTATTGTCTTGGGGACAAGTCACACACACAAAAAAACTCAATCACTAAATGTTGTGCATGTTCTGATTGCTCCAAGGGTCAGCCACTTTCCCGTCTGTCCCCCTAACCTCAGGCCTATCCATTAGCTGAGACACAGCAATACTGAAATTAGGCCAATTCATAACCCTACAATGGCTTCTTAGCGTCCAAGTGAAAGGAAGTGTCTCATGTCTCTCACTTTAAATCAAAAGCTAGATATGATTAACCTTAGTGAGGAAGGCATGTCAAAAGCCTAGATAGGTCTAAAGCTGTGCCTGTCACGCCAAACAGTTAGCCAAGTTATGAATGCAAAGGGAAAGTTCTTGAAGGAAATTAAAGACACTACTTTAGTAACACACAAATGATAAGAAAGTGAAACAGCCTTATTGCTGATATAAAGAATGTTGTAGTGATCTGGATAGAAAATCAAACCAGCCACAACAATCCCTTCAGCCAAAATCTAATCAAGAGCAGGGCCCTAACTCTCTTCTATAAAAAACTAAGTTAGGTGAGAAACCTGCAGAAAAAAATGTTTGAAAGTAGCAGAATCTGGTTTACGAGGTAAGGAAAGAAGCTACCTCCATAACACAAAAGTGCAAGGTGAAACAGCAAATGCTCATGGAGAAGCTGTAGCAAGTTTTTTAGAAGATCTAGATAAGATCATCGAGGAAGGCAGCAACACTAAAGAATAGATTTTCAATGTAGACAAAACAGCCTTATATTGGAAGAAGATGCCATCTAGGATTTCCATAGCTAGAAAAGAGAAGTCAACGCCTGGCTTCAAATCTTCAAAGGCAGACTGACTGTTTTGTTAGGGTCTAATGCAGCCAGAGACCTTAAGTTGAAGCCAATGCTCATTTAGCATTCTGAAAATCCTAGGACCCTTAAGAATTATACTAACTCTACTCTGCCTGTATCTAGAAATGGAAAAACAAAGCATGGCCGATAACACATCTGTTGATAGCATAATTTACTAAATAGTTTAAGCCCACTGTTGAAACCTACTGCTCAAAAAAAAAAAAAAAAAAAAAAAAAAAAAAGATTCCTTTTAAAATATTACTGCTCATTGCTAATGTACCTGGTCAGCCAAGAGTTCTGATGGAGCTATACAAGGAAATTAATGTTGTTTTCATCCCTGCTAGCACAACATGCATGGATAAAGGAGTAATTTTAAGTTTTAATTCTCTTTATTTAAGAAATATGTTTATAAAGCTATAGGGTAAGAGTAATTCCTCTGATGGATCTGCTCAAAGTAAAATGAAAATCTCCTGAAAAGATTTCACTATTGTAAATGCCATTAAGAACATATGTGATTCACGAAAGATCAAAATATCAACTTCAACAGGAGTTTGAAAGAAATTGATTCGAACTCTCATGGATGACTTGGAGAAGGTCAAAGCTTCAGTGGAGTAAGTATCTGCAGATGTTGTGGAAATAGCAAGACAATTAGAATTAGAAGTGAAGCCTGAGGATGTGACTGAATTGCTGCAGTGTTATGATAAAACTTTAGTGGCTGAGAGGTTGCTTCTTATGGATGAGCAAAGAAAGTGGTTTCTTGAGATGAAAACTACTGCTGGTGGAGATGCCCTGAACATTGCTGAAATGACAGCAAAGAATTTAGAACATTACACAAACTGAGTTGATAAATCAGTGGTAGCGTGTGAGAGGATTGACTCTAATTTTGAAAAAAGTTCTACTGTAGTTAAAATGCTATCAAACAGCATTATTTATATGCTCCAGAGAAATCTTTCAGGAAAGGAAGAGTCAATCAGTGTGGGGACAAACTTCACTGTTATCTTATTTTAAGAAATTGCCACAGCTACCCCAACCTTCAGCGACCACCACCTTGATCAGTCAGCAGCCATCCACATCGAGGCAAGACCGTCCACCAGCAAAAAGATTACAACTCAGTGAAGGCTGAGATGACCGTTAGCATAATTTTAGCAATAGAGTATTATTATTAAGGTATTTACATATTGTTTTTTATACATAATGTTTTTGCACATTTAATATACTATACTATAGTATGAACATAACTTTTATATGCACCCGGAAACCAAAAAATTCCCGTGAGTCGCTTATAGTGATACTTGCTTTATTGCGGCGTTCTGGGACTGCACCCACAATGTCGCCGAGCTATGCCTGTATTTTCAGTTTTCGGTGAAGAACATTTTGCCATTAAGTAGAAGATATGTCGGTTTAGCTAGATGTTAGCATATTTGATAAAAGTAAACAATTAGAAAATCTAATTTTAGGCTTCAAACTCTTGTCACTTTTAAAGCATTGACAGTAATTCCTTTAGCCTGAGTCATTCATGTAATTGCTTCATCTCTTCAATTTAACTGTGTAGAAATAGCTTAGTTTTTTGTGCTAGGATTTGAGGATTAAGTTAATGTCTTTTTCCAATTTTGGAAATCCCCAGATACTAATATTATACACACACACACACACACACACACACACACACACACACACAACAGTTGAGTAAAACAGATTGTTATAATTGTATTAAATATAGTAGTCTTAAAAAGGCCACCTCACTGGTATAAAGTTAAGGAATAATATTAAACCTTCAAATCCCCAAAGCTTTTCTGGCCAACATATTAAAAGTATGTTTCACGTCTACTCCGGAGTATTTTTTGGAAATGAAAAATACTATGTTGCAATTAAAATTAGATACATTCAATTATAAAGATCCAAAACCTAATAAATGACAAATGATGTAGTGATAAATCAAAAATTAGTTTTTCTATTCCATGTAAGAAAGAGAAGGTAAAATAAACATCAAATACTAAATAATTCAGAATTTTCAAAAATGACATGGTTTATAACATAGAGAAAGACAAATATAGAATATGTATTTTTAAATGTAGGTACATTAATACAAAATATACATTTTTGAATGTAGGAGCATTAAACTTATGTTGCTACAAAAATATCGAGGTCTTTATAGGAACTTGAAGATATTAGTAAATACCTTGTAAGATGGTATGCCATGCATTTTGATTCTGTTATATAAATATGTAGGAATTAATACAGCAGTGCCATTCCTTAGATGTTTTTAAATTTTAGAAATATTTTAGTGAAAAAATATACATCTTTTTGTATCCATATTTTGTAATACGCTTTGAATGCTGAAATTCCATGTTAATCAATATTTTTAGAAAATTATATGTCTGAGCATTAAAAATATGTACATTTTTTCTTAGATAACACTATCTTCTGTGTTTTGTTAGTAAAATAAATACATGGAAGTCGACAAAGTATTTTAACTCAATAGCACTGTGGCACATCAGAAAAAAGATCTATGTAATTGGTCAAAGAATCAAGTTTGATCGAATATAATTTAGATAGTTTCTAATTTTAAATACAAATTGTCTTCCTAGACTCTTGTGAGAAATGTCTTAAATTTATGATGTAAAATAAAAATTGAGCAAGTATATTTTCCCATTTCCAGTATGCCTTCATTGATCAAATAATAATAAAAGAAAGATCACATAAATTTGGTTTAGAGTAGGTTTTCTTAAAGTTACAAAAATTTATCACTGGATTTAGAAATAAAGTTCAAAGTTCTGGAGGTATACAGAGATATTAGATACAACCTCTAAAACAGTCTAACGCTCTAACTTTTACTCTTTATTCATAGGTCTCATAGAAATAAGCATAGTGGTTCTGATGGTGTCTATATAAGGGCCAGGAGAAATATACAAATCAGTTATTTATTCATGTTTTCAAAAATATTCACTATGCAGTCTACTATATATACTTAACTGTTCTAAGTAATATTGTAGATATGATAAAGATTAAGACATATGCAGCAAATACAGAACTCTAACATATATATGTCTGTGTGTTTATATAAATGTGTGTGTGTGTATATATAAAGTCCTTTTAAGTATTTAAGTAAAGTTCTTTATTATAAGAAAATGTGCAAGAATATAATTCTAGAAATTTCAGAATTATCTAAAATAAAAAAGCATTATAAAACTTTGTTCATGAGACATTATTTACTGGTATAATAAAAAATATATTTGTGGATGAGTTTTCAAACCAAATGAGTGTTTAAATCAAATGATTACATTTTCATTAATCTACATTCATAACTTCCTAAACACTAGAAATTAGTTTATTAAAGGAGTTTCCACCTTCTCCCCTTTCTTCCGATTTTCCAGTTAGCACCATTGGAGGAAAAACTGGGAATCAGGAAGAAGTGAGGATGCTTGAGATGAAGTATGTTACATTACATAAATTAATTGCTTTCTATGCATTTTGCTCTTATGGTCTCTTCCACAAAATGGTGGAAATGCAATTTCATTTCCTTCTAGAAAAGGCACCCAGACCTTGATGGTTTTGTTTTAATATTCTTTTACTTTGTTTTACATATAAATGTAAGCATTGTATCAAATAACCAAAACGTTTTTTAAAATTTAGACTGTGTATTATTAAAAAATGTTTTACATGGACTGTTTCATTTAATCTCCAGAAGCACTCAATATGCTATCATCCCCATTCAAATATGAAAACACTAGATTTAGAATTTTTAAAAAATTTACTCACAAAGCCATACTGTCTTCTTATCATATTGCCTTCAGCATTTTATACATCTTCATCACTGTGACGAAAAAAATTAAATACTGTGTATGTTTCCACAATTTAATAAAATGTATCTTGCGTTAGATCTCATTTCTATAACAAAGGTCGATGACTATGTCCAATATTATACAAACAGATTATTTATTTCGATATCTTTCTTTGTTACCAAAGGAAACATGGGTAAAATGCTATGTGAGATAAGAGCCTATTGTTAAAATAAAGTGACAATCTCAAAAACTACAGCATTTGGAATGGATCCGAAAGATGATAAGAAAACAGGAATATATGCTACTCCACCTCTAAATCCAACGGCTTTAACAACAATCAAGAGAGACAAGAGAGAGTCAACTGAGTGAGCAAAGCTTGTTTCCAGGGTTTTCAGTAACTTTCATTGCAATTTAAGAAAATGGTGCTAGAGGTTAAAGAGAAAGTATCAAGATTTGTAAACTGGTGGAGAATAACAATAGGTAACATAAAAGTCACAACTAGGAAGTTCATAGCAGTCTATACCAGTGTTCCATCCACGGGCTGCATTTCAGAGTCTCCCCTCCAAAAACAGCCAGAACCAAAACGAGCTCATTTTAAGGTAAGCGCATTTCTACAACAGGAATTTATCACTGGGGCTACATTTTAAAGTAGGATTGAACAAAATATTAAAGACACAAGGCAACTAAATCTGCCAACTTTCAAAGAGTTTTTTTTTTTTTTTGAAGCTCTATTTGGCTTCTGCTTGCGTTACCTTCACCAAAATTGACCGCTGCAAAATGCCAGAGAATTAAAGAAGTGAGTGTTGTGACTGAACAAATTGCTGCACTGGAGAATATTTGAGTTCTGTCACAAGAAAGAAGGAGCAAAATGATACCAGCGGTGTCTGTCTACCACAATGGGTTCTGAAGAGCATTTACACTTCAGAAGATGCATGAGAAAAGGGAGAGAATTCTTACAAAAGAAAGAATGCAACCTGATGAGGAAAAATCCAAAAGTATGGTAGGCAAAGGAAGATACACTATCCCCATTTAAAGCTAAGGTCTAAATTTCAGGCTCCTCACCTACACAGTTCCTTTCAGGGCCTTAGGAGGGGACTTAGCAGTGTGCTCTCACTGTTGTATGTTTTTATAAAATTTGCAAAATCAATATATTTAAACAAGAACTGGTTAAGTGTATTGTATTTTTCTGTAACAGTTTTCCTTTGATTATACTTCCTTTTGTGTAGAGTGGCATTTTTGTACTCGGTTAAAGAAAATTTGGATAAGAAATATGCCATAGTAAAATATTTTGGAACCTCTCAATAAAACAGTGGAAAAATCATAGATTCCTGATTTGTTCACTATAAAGGTTTACTCATTCAGCCACTGTTTAAATTATTCATCATAAGAGGAAAAAATAAATTATTCATTATAACATTGATAGGAAAGTAATATTTAAAATGGAATATTAAAACGATAAAAACAAGCAATGACATCAATAGACATTTTTTAGAAATCAAACAAATTGGTATATATTATAGATTATGTTAGATTGAAAACAGTAATTAATTAGTTGGAAACGATAAATTTTTTAATGATGCAACAAAAAATTTCTCAGATTATTTGATAATCCAAATAGAAAGGAATGAACCATATAAACACATTAGAAAAAAGATTCACATTTCTCCCTGATTTCACATAAAATTCCAAAATCGATGAAGATTATGTAAAACTATGTAAAAGCACTGGCATAAGAACACAGACAACAAATTGATTAATAAGTGTCAACAATTCTAACAGTATTTAAGATTTTCCTCTGCATAAGAAAACTTGAAGTGTCTGAAATTGTATACCTAATGAGAACGGAGCTTGGATTTTTTATAAATTTAACAGTGCTTCTAAACATATAATATTACCAATTATGAATTATGAAGATAAAAATGAGTTATGAAAAGAACTTAACAAAAATCAAGTTTTGAATAACTTGATACAAGAAAAGTAGTTGCCTTTCTGTTCTTTTTATAGAAAATGATATCATAAAAACTTTTTTATATTAGTAAACTATCAGATAGTGTGCACCAAAAATAAATGTGAGGGGATAAAAGAATACTGTAGTGTCTTAGCCCATTTGGAGTGCCAGAACAAAATACCTTAGAATGGGTAATTTATAAAGAATAGCAATTTATTGCTCACAGTTCTGGAGGCTGGGTAGTTCAAGATCAAGGCATCAGTAGAGTTGATGTCTTGCTCTCTCTTCCACAGACAGCACCTTGTTTCTGTGTCTTCACGTGGTGGAAGGGGCAGGGAAGCTCCCTGAAGTTCTTGTATATGGGCACTAATATTCATGAGAATAGAGTCCACATGAATTAATCACTTTCTAAAAGGTCACCTCTTAATACTGTCACAATGGTGATTAGATTTCAATATAAATTTTGGAGGGACACATGTAGACCATAGCATATAAATGCTTGCCAATTTGAATCTTGGTTCTGCCCCTAATTCCTGCAAAACTTTATATATTATATGTAATATTTTTGAATCTCAGTTTTACTTGCAACAGGATTTGATTTAATTTCCCTTTAATTTGTTTTCATTGCCTTTTCTGAATTGTTCTGTGACAATTACAAAAGGTAATGTATATAAAACACATGGGTTATTGTTATCTGTCAAGAGGGAGACATTCTAAATGACAGTACATATAAGAATTAAGAGTAGATCATTCAATCCTGTGTTTAATGCCACTTCTCATTTGACCTGTTGTTTTGGGGTGCCTAGGATTGCATGTCTTTTGGGGGATGATCAACTGTTAAGTTCTAAATGATGACCACAGTTTACATAGCAGGTATCAGGTTCATACTGGTTTTTATTTTTCAGAATGTGTATTTGGGAGAGCAGTTGGGAGGGATTCCCTTTCATTCCTATCCTATACAATGGGTAGGTCAAGGTCAAGACTGTCGATATATAGCAATAAGACTTTTGTATACCCATATAGCACATATCTCACCTGAGGAGCAATAGTCCATCGCTAACAGCTGAGGCAAAATAGTTAATTGCTAACATAAGACCCAACTCAAAGAAGGGTGATAATATTTTTATTTTTCCTTTATTAAGTAGATGGAGAATAGCTCTTCCTACAAAAAGAAATCCTTGGTCTTTCAAGTTCTTTTTGATAACTTCAGATTTTATAATCATTGTTATATTATAATCTGAGTTCTTTGAACCCTAAGAGAAAGCGTGTTGGAGATTTTTTTCCATGAAAGGGTTCCTATGCTTAGTGCTGTCTATAGACAGTTGTAGTTTCCATTAATGCCCACAGAACTGCAGATGAAGCTGGAAAAAAAACCTTTGGACTTTGCCTAAATTTGGAGATTTTACATTAAATAATACCGAACAGTGTCTACTTGTCTGGTTGACAGTATTCACCTTTCTAGAGGAACTAAAATGAATGTGCCGTCAAGAAGAAACAGTCTCTATAATTTAAAAAGAATAGGTGGGGAAAGCAGTTTGTGTGAATCTTCCAAGTTAACGTGGAATAGAACGGAGTCTTAATCATTTCAGCTACATAACGTTAATTTACAGTCAGTTATATAATAGCGAACTAATCCATTTAATCAACTCATATTTATTTTGTGGTCACTCTTCTATCTCTGCCAATAGAACATTAAATAAGATGTAGATTTTGCTCTCATGAAGTAGGAAAAACTGCTAAAAATCAAGTATTATAATAAAGTACAGCAAGTGGTGACATAAAATTTTAAAGTATCATCTACCTTTGTTTTCTTTTCTTTTCCCTGTTGCCCTATTACAGAAACAACACAGATTTCTACACTTTGCTTCAATGGAAGTCTAGTACCATGTCAGAAAGCAAATGACATACAAGTCTACAGGTCCCTTTCTAAACTTTTTTCCCTTCCCAAAGCCAGTATCCCTAGAGAAATATGTGGTGGAGGGCAAAAATCAACTCACAACATAATATAATATATACAATATATATGACATACCTGGGGGGAAATTTTTAAGTTTGCTCATCTTTATAATTCTGCAATCATCAAAATTAGAAAAAAAAAAATATGGTTGTTGAGAAGGAAGCAAAAGATAGGGAAGGCAGGGAATTATGGGTTGTTTGAGGGAGAACTTGAGCCCTGCATCAGAACCACTGCAGGGACACTTAGCTTCAGCTAAGTCTATGGGATCATAGAGCACACAAACCTATATCCTATTTCTCAGATCTCCACAACCAGGCTTAGCCACATGGAGAACTAGCTAAAGCCAGAAAAAGCTTTAGAAACCTCTCAGCATAACACGGAAATGGAATTATCAGGTAACCCAAGATGGCATTAAATGAGCAGAAATTGCTATCAGACCTGAATGGGACTCAGAGACATTGCATTGCAGAGGTTGTGGTCACAGATTCTGATGCTAGACTTCTTAGTTTCAAATCCCAGCTCCATTACTTATCAGCTGTATGACCTTGTGTGAATTGTTTAAAATTTCTTATTTCTTGGTATTCTCACTTGAAAACGAAACCATTAATAGTACTTACCTTGTGTGAATGTTGGAAGAATTTAGTGATTTGATGTTTGAAATCTAAAAAAAAAAAAACCTCAATATTATTACATGGTAAACCTTCTATAAGTACTAGCTATTATTATCTCCATGATGAACTTAGTGGCCTATAGATAAGGAATACAGTAAAATGGGTGGTTCGGAAATTACTTCAGGGAAAAACATTAAGTGTCAGTCCCAAGTTAAGAGGAAGGAAGCTCTTGGTAAAGTTTCTGCAGAATTCATGGAATGGTGGCTTCAAACAAAAATTCAGTTCAACAGAAAAATAAAATCTATTTTCATTCACCTTTGAGTTTCTGGACTGAGCTAGTACCCACCAAATATTTGTGAGAATTATGGGAAAATCATAAATTACACATCAGAGAGATCTGGCAGTCTCAGATGCCTGCAAATGTTTCATGAAGGAAATTATTTTAAACTGAATTCTGGAGAGTAACTAAAATTTCTCCAGGTAACAAGAAAACATTTTTTTTTTTTTTTTTTTTTTTTTTTTTTTTTT
>RJWJ010045506.1:0-11721 GCA_004363605.1 Indri indri
GCACAAAAGACAAGAAAGGAAGCAAGGAGGGGAGAAAGAAAAGAAAAGAAGAAAAGAAAATGGCAATTCAGAGACAGGCAGATCTGGACAGCCACAGACATCTGAAAAGATACCAAAACTCATCAGAGATCAGAGAAATGCAAATTAAAGTAACTTTATGTCTACCAGACTGGAAAAAATGAAAATGGCCATTAACACCTTTGCTGGCAGTGATGCAGAGAAAAGGGAACTCTCATGCACTCTTGGCCAAATTGCAAATGCTCACAGGCACTTGGGAAAGTGATCTGACATCTATTAAAATGAAAAAAATTAAGTTTTGACTCAACAGTTCTACTCCTGGGAATCTACCCACAAAAGCCAAAGCACCCAGGGCTAACGTACGAGGATGTTTACAGCTACATTATCTGTAATGGCAAAAACCTGGGCAGCGGTGAGGCTGGAGGAGGCAGAATAAACTATGGGACATTGGTGGTGGCTCAGCTTATAGCAGGGAGGCGGGTGCAGGCTGAACTGCGCTTGGCAGGGAGCCCTTCGCTCTCACCCTGGGAGCTTGCACCTCCTGCACAGAGCTTGCTCTCACACCTCTCCATTTCCCCATCCCAGGGACAAAGGTGTGGGAGGTAACTCCTGCCACCTTGCCCTCATGGCCAGCAGCGGTGGCCTTCCTGCCCGTGGTCCCCTTTTTTCACTGTTGCAGCAGGGAGGAGGATGCAGAGTTCTGGATCTCTCCCCCTGACTAGGGCAAGGTTGCTTTCCTTGTGCCAGAAGCACCTCAATTTCTACTCGCACCCCTAGAATGAGCCCCTCTTCCTTTCTGAGATCTTTCCCTTCGCTGACTCCAGTTCCCAGCTGTGATTCCTGAGGGTGGGCAGCCGCACAGCAGATACGCATCCATATAACGATCCACATGGTCATCTGCATGCATGGTGTGGGCCATCTCTACTCTGTCCTATCAGGGTAGGCAGCAGCACCCTGTCTCTCTTTCAAGATCTGGGGAGCTCTGTGGCAGCAGGGAGCCTGCCTTGGGCACCAGTTTGTCTTCAGGGCACTGCTGGGAGAAATTTTGATGGCTGTTTGTTAAGTTTTCCCCGCCCTCTCTTTTCGCCCGCTCCTGTCCACTGAAGGGGTATCTTTGGTGACACACAGTCAGCAGAAAGAGGATAAGATGAAAGGGAAGGGAAGAGGCTTTAGCCAGAGTGGCCAAGTCAAGTCACATAACAGAGTTTCATGTCTGTTTGCCAGGTACTGCATAGCTGGGTAACATCTCCAATTGGGATCTGCTAGCTCACTACTCATCTCGGATTCCAGGCTGAGCAGGCAGCCTCCGGGTTATAATCTAGTTTTCCGTGTACCTGCATCTCTGAGCCTCAAGGAAGAGCAAGTGCCAACCAGGAAACACATGTATGTACCAATCTACTTGGCAGCTCTTCTTTTCATCAACTTTCTGGTTTGTGAGGCAGGTACATAAAACCCAGTCAGCACTGGAGTATCTAAAAGTTTGATTTCTCAGCCTCACAACAGGAGCCAGACTTGGAACGTGGGATCAGATCAAGGGGCTGCCACATGGCAGGGACCCATCTGGAGGGCCAATGGCCTTCCCAAGGTGATTTCTCCCTCCCCACAGCAATCTCCCCAGAAGCTTTTCTTTTCTTTCTTTCTTTTTCTTTTTAGAGATGAGGTCTTGCTCTGTCACCCAGGCTGGAGTGTGCCATGGGGTGCAATCATAGCTCACTGTAACCTGGAACTCCTAGGCTCAAGCAACTCTCCTGCCTCAGCCTCCCAAGTAGCTGGGACTATAGGTGTGCACCACCATGCCTGGCTAATTAAAAAAAAATTTTTTTTGTAGAGATGGGGTTTTACTATGTTGCCCAGATTGGTCTAGAACTCCTGGCCTCAAGGTGTGCTCCTGCCTTGGCCTTCCTTCAAACGCTAGGATTATAGGCCTGAGCCACTGCACCTGGCCAGCCCCCCTAAGCTTTTCTGATAAAATTACACAGCTTCCTTGTCGGTGGTCTCTGTAGTGCTGAGAATAAGAAGAAATATTCCCCACACATTGCTCTTTTGCCCAGGCTGGAGTGCAGTGGCTCACTGCATCATAGCTCACTGCATCCTCAGACTTCTGGGCTCATGTGATCCTCCTGCCTCAGCCTCCCAAGTCACTGGGACTACAGGAGCAGGCCACCACATCCGGCCCCCAGCCATAATTGTTTTTTCAGTTGCTCATTCAATAATGTTGAATGTTCTGGACATCATATGAGGACTGAGGCCTTATGAAAAAGGCACAGCCCCTCGTCTGAGCTTGAGAAACCACAGGCTGGGGGGTAGACGGACCGGAAATATAGTAAAGCAATATAGCATGCAAGCACCGCAACACAGCTGCCATGTGAGCTGCAGGGGCATGAAGTAAGAGACTGATCAACTCTGCTTAGATGGTCATTTCCTCAATATTCTTCATTTAGAAGAAAGCCCACAAAGTATAAAAGAATAAAAGGAAACTCAGACTTTAGAAGGAAAACAAATCAGATTTCACACTGTCAAAAAGATGAATTCAGCCCACAAAGAAAGGTAATTTAAAATACATGTGGATATGCACTGTAAACTGAATTTGGTGTACAAATCTAGGTTACCTAATTAATCCTTATCTTGGCTTTTTAATTGATGGGTTAAGGCAGTTCATGTTCAGGGAACCCAGAAAGAATGACCATTATTTTAGTTGAGCATGGCACGTATTGGCAAAGCTTTTGGTTAGAAAGGAGAATTGGTTATAAGGGATAAAAGGTACCTAGGGGGGAAAAAGGAATTTATTGACTTGCATAACTGAGATATCTCTTGGGAGAGTTCAGAGAACTGAAGGACTTATCTTCATTTGAAGGACCATCCTTGGTACTGGTTTACATCTCATGGTCTGAGATGGTTTCCAAATTTTAACTATCTCATTCCCATTCCAGCCAGGAGGAAGGAAGAAGAAACTGAAAGGAAGAAAAGAGGTGAAGGATAATCACCCCATCTTTTCAGGAGGTTTCCAGGAAGCTGTCACTCAGAACTTTCCTTATATTTCATTGGCCAGCACTTGGTCACATGACCACCCCTCACTGCAAAGGAGGCTGGGATATGTAGTCTTCACTCAGTAAAGTCATGCACCCCGACCAATAATGGGTATTCTACTGCTAAAGAAAAGAGACAGATATAAACCTAGACAACCAGCAGTTTCTGATGCACTTCTACAGTCTGTTAACTTTTCTATATCTTTTCTACCCCTCCCCCTTCTCTTAATAATGCTGTCGTCTTTTCTCCCTCCATGTCAAGTTCTTCCCGACACCATCGCCCATCCTGTCCACTTGTTAGCCTTATTTCATAACAAGCCCAGGATGGGGAATGTGCGAATGGGTGAAGAAAACAAAAGAAGGGCACTGAATAGACTACACTAGAATTTTCCTTGGGAATAAGAAGAAAGAGTCCCTAAATAAGCATAAATTAATTTTTGACACTTTTCAACATATACATAAATTTGTGTTAAAAATGAAAGAACAAACTATATTTATAATAATGGCATTTTAAAAATGTGATTGGAAGAGTCAAATGAGGGTAGTAGGGCCTCATGTCTATACAGACCTGGACGCATGGTGGGTGTTCTGGTATTCTGGGAATGCCCCAGAAATAATTGGGAGGGAGAAAACTGAACAGACACATCACTAACTCTTCTGAGATTAAGAAGTATAGACATATATTCCCACCATCCTTAATATACAACTCCAGAAAGCAGGGATTTGAGGGAGAATCAGTGATGAATACCTGAAGTGGTGGATTCTATTGGTGCTGGAAACATCCAAGACAACAAGGCTGTCACAAAACCTGAGGCTCTGACTGCAGGTATTAGCACCTGAAAATGGCGCCCGAGCCTAGATCCCCACTGTGGAAGTCTTGGAATTTTGCTTCCTAACACAAGCTCTGCCCCCTCCCTCACCAGTCTTTTAAAAGTTTCCTTGGCCTGGGGCCCTTTTGGAGCCACTCTGCAAGGTGCAGTGAGAGTAGCAGGAGCATTGAGAGCCCCTAGGCATTGGAGTTTGACACTAACAAATAATACCTGCCTTTTATTTATTTATTTATTTATTTTTTGAGACAGAGTCTCACTCTGTTGCTGGGGCTAGAGTGCCGTGGCATCAGCCTAGCTCACAGCAACCTCAAACTCCTGGGCTCAAGCCATCCTCCTGCCTCAGCCTCCCGAGTAGCTGGGACTACAGGCATGCACCACCATGCCTGGCTAATTTTTTCTATTTTTAGTTGTTTGGCTAATTTCTTTCTATTTTTAGTAGGGACGGGGTCTCTCCGTTGCTCAGGCTGGTCTCGAACTCCTGACCTCAAGTGATCCTCCCACCTCGGCCTCCCAGAGTGCTAGGATTACAGGTGTGAGCCACTGTGCCCAGCCAATACCCACCTTTTAAATGGCAATTCAGCAAAATAATATTTATGAAAGGAACAACACAGTGCCTGGCACATATCAGTACCTTATATGTGTTAACTGAGTTTTAATTTTTAATCTGCTACCACAGCCAAAAAGGTTAAGAAAATGCTGGCTACTATCAGGAAAAACATGTGCAGCAAAGCCAACCCATAAGTCCCCTCTAGGTGAGCCACAGAGCACCCGCAGGGGCATAAATCCTGGGCACTACTGTGTGTCAAGGTTGCTGTGGTGATGCAGACAAAGAAGTGATGAATGGAATAGAAATTGGTGTGGAGATGTCGGATTTCCGAATGAGAACAGATTAAAACCAATAAATCTTGTATAGTAAGGAAATGTCAAGCAAATTTCTACAACACACAAAACTTAGAACCATGCCCATGTTACAAATATGTGCAAATATGCACAGGAAGAATGTGTACTGGCTTCGGGGTAGCGATCTCCTCTGGGGAAGGAAGGAGGGAAACATTAGGGAGACATATGAACTTGACAGGCATTTTTTTTGTTTCCTTAAAAGATATGAAATTTGAGGAAAAGAGGAATCTTTATAGGTAGAGTTTGGTGGTCTGGGTAAGGATGATTTAGTCAACTATACAAAATCATCAAGTGGTCATTAGGGTGAAAATGAATTTTGCTATCATATCCCAGGGCAGTAAAACTAAGGGACACTCCCTGAAGTGTGACAGGCATAATTTGAAGACTAATTAATGTAATTAATAATAGACATTACCATTTACTGAAGACATACTTTACATACTACAACTCCGTAAGGCCAATACTCGTATTCTCATTTTCCAGATGGAGAAACTGAGGCTGAGAAAGTGGGTCATATGATTAGGAACCTGGGATTTTAATTCAGGCCTCCTGGGCTCAAGGGTTTTTCCATTGTACTACCCTGCCTTTATATACCGTTTTGGTAAAAATTTAAAGCAAAGCAGTGGATCATGAAACTAATTTCCATAAACAAGCTTAAGATAAAAATAGCTTGAGTAAAGGTTTGGGTAAATTACTGGGTGGAGGATCCATTCTGGATACTTAGGGAATGCAGGCATCTCAACCTTTTGTAGTTGGAATGATGGAACGCAGCTGTCCTTGGGCAGCCCTGCCTGTCATATGGGGACTATGAACAGTACTGAGCAGTCAGGATAGACAAAGACAAGGCTAAGAATGAAACCATTTGTATCCAGGCCAGAGGTGGGTTTAAGTCCTATCTTTACTACTTGCTAGTTTCACAAGCTTGAGTAAGTTCTTGAAATTTTCTAAGCCTTGGTTTTCTTACCTGAAAAGTGGGGATAACAACAGTACCTCCCTCTAAGGTTACTGAGAAGAGCAAAGATGATGAGTATAAGTTGCTGAGCACATTGCTTGACGCATAGCACTTGGTGTCATCATCATTATTATTACTTAACTCTTTGAACCTGAGTCTGTATCATTTCGGATGTGTTCAGCTGCAAGTAACAGAAAAACTAATTAATCAAAGCATCTATGAAAGGTATTTAATTGTCTCATGTAAAAAAGCATCTAGAGGAAGGACACATGGAGGTGTGGGGCAGTGTGGCTCACTAGTATCATCAAAGACTCAGGCTGTGTTTTATCTTCTCGTTGGCTCCTTGCCCCATGGCCACAAGATGGCTCCCACAGTGCCACGCCACAGTGTTAAGGCAGGAGGAAGGGGAATGAGAAAAAGGTCATGAGCCTCTGTTTTTTAATGCAGGGAGAAATTTTTCTTAGAAATCTCCCTACGGACTTCCCAGTACTCGGTGGTAAAGTTCAAGATCTCTAACAACCACCATAGCATGGACACTGGGTGACCAGAGCAGAGCAAATGTTGGGTATAGCCCTGGAGCAAAGCCTTGAAGGCTCCCTTCTATGCCAGATGTAACCGTGTAGATGCTGGATTGTGGGGAGACAGATATGTCTTGAGCACTACATGCTGGGCATGGCACACAGGGTGCTGGGAGGTGTGGCAGGGACACGCGATGGGAGGTGAGTGCCTGCCGCTGTCTACGTCTGGGCTCACTCTTGGTACGTCCTACGGGTTTGGACGAATGTGCAGTGGCGTGTATCCACAATTATAGTATCACACAGAGCAGTTTCACTGCCCTAAAAATCCTCTGTGCTCCGCCTATTCCTCCCTCCCTCCCCGCAACCCCTGATCTTTTCACTGTCTCCATAGTTTTGCCTTTTCCATAATGTCAGACAGTTGAAGTCATATAGAATGGAGCCTTTCACATTGGCTTCTTTCACTTGGTAGTATGCATTTCAGTTTCCTCCATGTCTTTTCATGACTTGATAGCTCATTTTTTTTAGCACTGAATAGTATTCCTTTCGGTGGATGTACTACAGTTTATTTATCTATCCACCTATTAAAGGACATTGCCACAGTTTTTTCATCTGTAAAATGGGGATGATTAAAATAGTATCTATCTCACGGAGTTAGTACTAGAATTAAACAGGAGAATGTTGGAGCATAAAAAATGGTTCAAACTACATTAAACAAAATTCTCAGCTGGAGATACCATCAGTTGCCCCCTGGGATTTCCTTTTTGTTAACTTTGTGCAGTTGCTTGCCTTCGGGCAGAGCTGTATTCAAGTCACCGCCAGCTGGTGAACATTTAGCCTGCCACTAAAAACTGCCGGGGAGGGGACGCCACCACCTGCCCAAGCAGCCCACCCTGTGTGTCCCAGCCTTCACGTGGGACGCGGGCTCTTACCAAGTCGTCATTGCTGGAAATGTGAGCTGCTTGTCTTTTCTTTTCTTCCCAGGGGAAAATTTATTTTTAAATAAATTTTTCCTTTCAGAACAAGACTTAGATCTTACTGTTTAGTCATTTTAGTGCGAAGTAGATAGTTTACCTTAACTCACACCAGGACTTGGGGTGCTCACCACAGTGGCCGTCACTGGGCCCTGATAGTCAGCTGGCGTTGTCTGTCCTCCCGTGGGAGGGCGATCAGTGGGGTCACAATGCCCACCGACTGCAAACCCTCCGCTTTGTAGGAAGAATGAGGATTAAATAAAAAGCCTTCTGTGAACCAGCCTGTAGTCATCTGATCCCACCTGCACCTGTCACTCGATCACCCGAGTCAAAATAAAGCATTCCCAATTTAACTCACTTCTCAGGGAGGGAGATGTCTATTCGATCCCAAATGAAACCCGTGATTCTGCTCAGAGCCGACTCTGTTTTGTGTTTCCAGAGCCCTGAGTTTGGTTTTACCTGATGTTACTCAGCCTCTCTCTCCTTGGGAAGGCAGCCTGGGGGCAGGCCCGAGAGGCCGAGGTTCGGTGCTGTGCTTTTTGGTGCAGAGAGAGGGGCTCACAGAGTCGCCTCTACTTCCCCCAGCTTTCCAGGTCTGAGGAAAGGAACGGTTGCACAGGCGTCTGCAGGGGCTCCGCAGGCTGGACGACACACTCTCTGTGCAGTGGCTGGCCCAGCTGGCTGAAGCTGCCTGAGTCCTTCCCTGTTCACCAAGCTGCTTTCTTAAGATCACTCCATAGGAAGGGAGGCTTGGGTAAGGGGGTCTCTCCACAGACACGGGACTGCAGGCCCAGCAGAGCCCAGGCCAGGGCACACCTGATGGGAGAGTCAGGGGACCCTGGATTCCTCTTCTTTGGCTGCCCTTTGGCCTCTGCAGGGTGACCTTTCTCCAGCGAAGCGTATTCCCAACTGCACACCATGTGAATCATGGAATTCACTGCAAACCCTGGTGTAAGACAGGCAGAGACCAGGAAGGATCCACCTAGCTTGGCACTGTGTGGCGAGGCCTGTGAGAGCCAGGTCTGGTTAACGGAGTGGTGCCCCACCTGCTGTGGTCTGAATGTGTTCCCCCAAAATTTATATGTTGAAACCTAATCTGCAATGCGATAGTATTAGACGGTGGGGCCTCTGGGAGGTGGTTAGGTCATAATAGTGGAGCCCTCATGAATGGGATTAGCGTCTTTATTAAAGAGACCCCAGAACGCTAGCTAGCGCCTTCCACCATGTGAAGGCGAAGCCAGAAGGTGCCATCTATGAGGAAATGGGCGCCCCCACCAGACACCACAACTACCAGCACCTTGCTTTGGACTCCTTGCCTCTAGAACTGTGAGCGATACATTTCTGTTGCATGTAAGTTACCGAGTCTAAGGTGTTTAGCAGCCAGAACAGACGGAGACCCCTCTCCTTCTGCGATCCCATTCTGCAGGGACTCTGGGTGGAGACAGATAGCACTGCCATCAGAGTGGCCTTGCCAGCAGAGAAAAGCTTCTTGCACAGGTGCACACAGTGCTGAGAGCACCTGGGAACACATGGGAGGCTGAGGCTGTGACCAGCCCCTCTCGCTGCTGGGGGAGGAGAGTCCCCGCATCCCAGCCAACTTAGTGCCAGCACCTGGAGATGACACCTGGCCACCCCAAAGACAAGCCCACCCGCCTCTTCTCATACTTGTGCAACCCACTGAAGACTCCAAGGCAGGTCTTCCTAACACTCGCTTATAGAGGGGGAAACTGAGGCACAGAGAAGTTAAATGACTTGTCCCAGGTCACATGGCTGTTAAATGACAAGACTGGGGTTCAAATCCCAAGTTATCTGACTGTAGAGCCTCAGGCTTCTGGTGTTTCTGCTGTGCTGCTTTGCTAGACAAATGTCATCGGGCGACTGTCAAGGATCATCAACAGCTTTTAAGGACCTAAGGATTTTGAAAAAAATCAAAAAGATCCAAAACGCATTTCTCCTCAGAAGTCTGGGAGGAATATGCCCTCTGGGCCTGGACAATGAATGAGTGAGTGAATGAATGAATGAATGGAGTGAGCCAGTAAATGTATTCCCTTGATCACACGTAGAACCATGATCCACGGCCTCCTCACGCTGCGCATCCCCCGCACACCTCACTCAGGAGGGGGTTCTGGCGATCTCCTCCCTGGGTGTGTGCCAGCCTTGCCCCTTCTTCAGAGTGTAGCGGGAGAGCCCTAGACAGGGTGTTGGAAACGAGCCACTCAGGCTTCCAGAGCTTTAGGAGTCCCCACTCTGATATGGAAGGAGAGGCACTTTAGGGCTGTCAGGAGGCGCAAAGGAGGTGACAGGTCCGGAAGCCGCTTGGTGAGCAGGAGGTGCAGCTGCAGGGGCGGCTTTGGAATGATGATGGCTCTACATCTGTCCACAGCCAGGGCCCCCGGCAGCCCCAGGGGCTGCACCTCCTCTGCCCTGAGCTCGGAGACCCACTGGGTCAGGCCATGTCCCCAGAAGACAGAAGGGACACCAAGGCCCATTAAGACTATAACGCTAGACTAGGTAAAGAGAGACCATTTTGCTTCCTGTGTGCTTTCGGCTTGTTCTGTCTTAAAAGTGGAATTAACCTGCTGTTTGCTCACACGGCTGCAGTACACAAGATTAGCAAAACGACCTCGAGGAAAAACAGATCAGGAGTCAGGAACAGGCCGACCAAAGACAGCTGATGACAAGATCCTCAGGATGACCTATTGTTCGCTGTTAACCCTCGAGCAAGTCACGTTGACTTGCACAGAGCTTGCTTTCTGCCACCAACTCCCTTTACCCCCTTCCTTTTATAAATTGCTGGTCTTGGAGACACTAGTCCGCCATCTTCTCAGGCAGCCGGCCCTGGAATAAACCACCTTTCCTTCACCAACACTGGCCTCTCCTACCTGCGCTGGCAACCATCTGTCTATGTCTAAAGAAGAGAAAAACCATCACCGTTTCCATTCAAGGGGGATCATCTCCTATGCTGAACACGGCCTGGCGGGACAGTTAACCAGATGGTCTGTTTCTGGCATTGGAATTGTAGAGCCGAAGGACAGAAAGTGAGTGAGCCCTCACTCATCCTCTCAGAGTGCCCTGAGAGAACTCAGCCCTCGGAGTTCCTTGGTTTCCTTCTGTATTTGTTTCCTGGGGCTGCCTTAATGAAGTACCAGAAACTAAGGGCCTTAAACAACAGAAATTTTATCATCTCACAGTTCTGGAGGCTAGAAGTCTGACATTAACGTGGCAGCAGGGCTGGTTTCTTTCAAGGCCTCTCTGCTTGGCTTGTAGATGGCTTCATGTTCATGTGACATTCTCTCTGTATTTATGAGTGTTTCTCTAAATTTCTGCTTTTTATAAGGACACCAGTCATATTGGATTAGGGCCTCCCCTAATGACCTCATCTTAACTGATTATACCTCCAACAGCCTTGTTTCCAATTAAGGTCATATTCTGAGCTACTGGAGGTTAAGACTTTACCATATGATTTGGGGGGGACACAGTTCAACTCACAACACCCTCCTTTCCCATTCCACTTCCCCTGCCTCCCTGTCACTTCCTCATATCTTCTCAATAAATCCCTTTTCATTTAAGTTCTCCAAAGTCTATTTCTGTTGCTGGCAACTCAAGAACTCTGACCAAACACGGGCTCCCGTCAGTCAGAGGGAGGGCCCTGCCTTCAGACACAGTCCTGACTTCCTGGCCAGAGCTCAGGCTGCTGAAAGACACCTCCACCTCAGACACTACCTCCATCTGTGAGGTTCCCTTAAAGGAATCAGGGTGAGTCATCAGGCAAGAGCCCACACAGGGCGTCGTTGGCTCAATCGCACAGGGGAGCCCTAGAGACATTGTAAGTCAGCCTCGGAGCTGGCTCAGTCAGGGGCTAGGGAGCTGGAGTGTTTATACCCCAAACCAGACACCGCTGGTTAAGGGCTTGGGCAAGGGAGATGTGAAAATTCTCAGGCAGCCTAGAGCAGTCCTCCAACAAAGAGACATATGTGCTGGCTCCAGAATGGAAGCTCATGGAATGTTATGGAAGCAGTCAGAGGGGAAACAAGCAGAGCTCTGAGCGTCTGCCACAATCTTCTAAATTCCCAGTCTCACTTCCTGCAACAAACCTACTGCATGCTCTCCTGATTTGACGTATATGAGGCTGGCTCAGCTGGGCTGGGGCCCAGATACTCAGTACAACTCTAGTTGCCTCTCCCCTTGGGCCTGGGCCCCGTCTCACCCCAGAAGTGTTGCCGCCCCACCTGACAGGACCTGGTGGCCCCTCCTTCCACCCCTCCCCGCCCCCACCAAGTGGGACACACAGTCTGTCCTGAGCGGTGTTGCCCATTAATAACAGCAGCCAAAATGTACTGACCACGTCCCAAGCACTTTCCAATCTTTATAGCAGCCATATGACACAGGTGTGTTATTAATCTCATCCTCAGATGAGGCACTGAGAGGTTTAATAACTAACTCAAGGTCATGCTGCTAGAAAATAGCAGAGCCAGGACACATATGTGCACGCCCACCTCTACCGCC
>RJWJ010045507.1:0-11719 GCA_004363605.1 Indri indri
TCCGGATGGTGTCAGACTCGGGCACTAATTCGTTCAGCCTGATGAGCATGAGGTCGTTGGCGAGGAAGGGTTTGTTGTACTCTGGGTGCTGTATGGAGAGGGTGGCCTCCACCACCCGGCTGCCCGGCTCTTGGTCGGCCTCGAGACTGTGCAGGCCCAGCCCGACGGTGTAGGAGCTGGGGACACGGAGGGCAGGTGAGTTCTGCGGCAACTACGTCGTCGCTGTCTCCGCTCTCAGCCGGGTTCCCTACCCAGACCCCATCCTCCCCGCTAAGCTCCGCGCTGAGAGCTACTTAACCATGATTCCAAATCCGCATTCACAATAATCCGGGACAAGAACTTGCCATTGCTCACTGCGGACTCAGCAGCTGAGCTGGGAGTTCAACCCAGGGCTGCGGGTCCTTCGGAGCAACAGCTCCCGCCCCCTCGCCCGCCCCTCGGGACTCCGCCATCCAGGCTCAGCTCCTTCCTCCTCCCAGAGTCGTCTCAGCTGTTCACCTGCACCCTGATACTAGCCCCCGCCCAGCCGGTTACGTCCAGGCCCCGTCCCCGGGCCCAGCCCTGCCCTGCCCACCCCGCACTCACTCCTGGAAACAGTGCGCGGCTGACAGCACCCACTGCGGGTGCACCAGGACGCCCGCGCAGAAAAATTCGTCGTCCAAGAACAGTGCGGCCTGCCAGGGCTGCGAGTGCGGGCTGCAGTCCTCGCCGTTGATAATCTGGCCGCCGGCACCCGACGCGCGAGATCCTGGGGGCGGAGTCAGGGCTGGGGGCGGGCCCAGGAGGCCGGCCCAGGGCTCCTGGGGGTGGGGTCACGGGGCATGGGCGTGGTGAGGGCTTCAGGGGCGGGGTCACATCTGGGGACGGGCTCAGGGGTCCTGGGCTGGGGTCTCGCGCAGGGGCGTGGGCAGCGCAGAGTCCGGGCCGGGCCTGCGCAGGGGATGAGACCCTCGCTGTCACCATTCGGGGCGTGGTTAGGGCTTCCCCCGGGGAGTCAGAGCTCACAGGGGTGGGTTAAGGCTCGGGGACGGGGTTATGGGTGGGAGCGGGGCTACAGGGTCGCTTGGGTCAGGAGGTGCATTTCAGCTTTGAGTCGCAGACCCATCTTTGGGACTCGTACCACACACACAAACAACGTGCCAGGCACGGTCCCCAGCACAAGCGGAGCCCGCACACAGGCTGGGCGGGGAGGGGCGGACACAGCCAGACGCTCAGGCAGTCGGTCCCGCAGTCACGCCCAGCCACGAGCCCGTTCACGCAGAAGCAGCATCATACACATAGTCCCGTGCCTGGGCTCCTGGGGGTCCGAGGACCGAGGACCCAGGAAGCATCCCTCGGAAGCACTATCTCCCGCTTATCCGCCCCGCGCTTTCCCTGCCTGCCCTGCATCGCCACCCCGTTGTCCCTCCACCCGATATTCAGAGGCACGAATCGCCAGAGGCGTTCACCCAATCACACACTGACCCTCGCAGGTCCAACCACACACCCCGCCGCACCGTCACACACGAATTCACCGCGATTGGAGGAATTACACATGCACAACCACAGGGAAGCAGTCACATGTCTCCCGCGCAGCTTTACGGTCACAGGCGGGACACTGAGTCATGCCTGAACATCAACAAACGCTGTGCCCCCAAGCACAGACGGTCACGCACGCACACTCAGATACCTGTGACACCGAAGATGAGGTACCCCAGGAACAAGCCCCAAGGGTTTCCCGCTGTGGCCACCATGTCAACACCTGAGGATGAGACCGGCACTCAGGCAAAGCTGGGTGTCCTCAGCCCAGGTCTCTCCATCCCACTCTTTCTTCCCTCCATCCCTCCTCATTCTTCTCTTCCCTGCCCCCCCCCCCCCGCAGGCAAGAACCTAGACCATCCCCACCTCGGAGAGACAGAGAGATTTAGAGACAGAGAGGAAGAGAGAGGGAAGTAGGTGCAAAAGGAGGTACAGGGAAAGGGTCTAGCCATCCATGAACAGAGACAGGTGGAAGCCAGAGAGGCAGAACGTTTAAGAGATATACTTAGAGACAGGCTGAGAGTTAGAGACATGGAGAGAGAGATTCAGAGAGACAGAGAAAGAGAGAGAGGCTGAGGAATATAGAGAGGGAACACCTAGGGAATATCTATTAACTAGGGTAATATCTCGCTGTCAGAACCAGAGACAGCCAGAGACCTCTTTGGAGAGAGGAGGAGACAGAGGGTCCAGAGGCTGAGAATCGCAGTGACATGCAGGGGTGGGAGGCCAGGTCGCAGACTGCAGGCTTTTAGGTGGTGACCACCCCTGCCTCTTACCTGGCCCCCTGTGGGCTCCTGGCTTCTGCTGCTGGGCTGCGCTCCCGCCTACTGCCTCCTGCAGGGGCCCCCATGGGGCTTATAAGCAGCATCGTCAGCCTGGGCTGGCCTCCCCCCAGGGGCACATTCCAGGGTCAGGTGCTGCCAGGCCAACTCTCTGGCTGCCTGGGTACCAGGCCGAGGTCAGGGGGCCCAGAGGGCGCTGGGAGCAGGGCCTCAGCGAGGAGACCCCTGCCCTGCAGCCTAGACTCCACTCCCCTGTCTCTCCTGGTTCTCTCCCCCACCCACCTCTCTCCCTTTCTGTGCTTCCCCAGCAAACTTTCCAGGGTTCAAGTCCAGCCTGCCCTTTGGGACTTGGGCAGGTGACTGCACCCCTGTCAGCCTCCATGTTCCCATCCGTGAAACCGGGGTGACCGTTCTTCTCGTTCCCAGAGCGGATTCCAAGAGATAAGGCGCGGACAGCGGGCACGGCCTGGAGTCTCCCGCGGCCAGAGCGGGGCTGGCGGGGACGAGGGCAGATCCTGCAGGGATTTAAATACCAGGATTAAGGAGTTTGGTTTTATTTCGGTGCAATAATGGATTTTAAGCACGAGGGCAGAGGGAGTGGTATTATCTTCTCTGCTTTTATAAAAACATCCAGCCTGGAAAATAATGTTCAGGGTGAGGTGGCAGCAGCGCGCAGGATGGGAGGCGGCGACGGTCCCGGGCTGGGGATGGGGGTGGGGGACGAGGGCGGGGGGCGACGTGGCCGGGGGAGAGGAGACATGGGTGCACGCGGGCTTCATTTGCGGACAGAGCCAACGTCCTGGGCGCTGGGAGGAAAGTGGGGGCGGCGGGGGGAGGGGTGGGACGTGGAGCCGGGGGCTGCGCTCCCCTCCGGAGAGGCGGGAGCAGGGGCGTGGGGGAGGGGCGGGAGCGCGGGTGGAGGGGTGTGCCGCGCAGAGGGGCAGGCGGAGGTCAGGGCAGGTGAGAAACAGCGGGGAGTCATGGGGAGAGGTGGTGTTTAGAGCCACGGGGCCGATGAGGTCACCTAAAGAATGGGTGCGGACCGCAGAGCCGGCGCGGGCGAGGGGCGGCGCCCGCAGGTGACGATGATGAAGCGCGAATGTCGCCGAGTCTCGCCGTCTGTCTCTGACCCTGTCTCTGTCTCTCTCTTCTGCTGTCTTTGTCTCTCCTTGGCTATCTCTGTCGCTCTCTCTGTCGCTCCGTGCCTGAATTTCTCTCCCTCTGTCTCTGTGCGTCGCCCCTCTATCTCTGCTGTCCCGCCGTCGCCTTTCTTTCTCCCTCTCTGCTTCTCTCTGCAGTGGGCTCCGTCTCCCTGCTTGTCTCTGTTTCTGTGTCCTCGTCTCTCTCTCCGATTTCTCACTGTCTGTCCAGTCTTCCAGCTCTGTCTCCGTCTGTCTGCCCGTGTTCCATCGCCCTGGCACACAGACCCCTGTCCCGTGCTGGTAGAAGCAGCTCTGACCACCAGGATGGCGCGGGCCGGGGGCGGGGGGAGTGCGGGGTGCGGGGTGTTGCGGGAGGGCTCAGGTCTCACAGCAGCCAGATGTGACTAAGGTTGGGGTGGTGAGAGGCCGTGGGTAGGGGCAGTGTTGGGGGACAGGGACGGGGCTGAGGAGGGGAAAGCATGTGTCCTGTTCCTGTTCTGTGGCCCCTGCCCTTGTCCTGTCCTACCTGAGGTCAGGCAGGTCCGCCTGAGGGAAGTGGCTCCTGAGAACAGCTCCAACTCCACCCAGTCCTGCCGCCCTCCTCCTCTAGGCTACCCTGTGGTCTGTTCCATGTGCCACTCACACTTTTCCCTTCACCCCCTCTCTCCTCATTTTGTCTCAGCTCAAATGTCACTTCTTCTGAGAGGCCTTCCGGAGCCCTCCCCCAGTCTAATTCACCGTGTTCACTTCCTATTTTTTTTTCCAGCTCAGAGCATCCTACACGATTCTTTAGAGCCCTTGGCACAATATAGAGATGAGATATCGTTTGCGTGTTTATTTTTCTACCACCTTCTTCCCTCACTGGGGTGGCGACAGAGCCTGCGTCTGTCATGTTCACTGATGAAAACTATTCACCACGGATGTGTTGAGTGGATGAATAAAGGGAGACAGAAAGAGAGAGGAAAAGATGAGCACTGATGGAGAAAAAAAATAATAACAAACAATAATAATGCGTTGCTATTATTTAAATAACTTCTAAAATATGTTAAATTAATTATTATGTAGTTAAATCAAGAACTGACTATTTTAAGTATATATGATAACGCATTTATTCCTCACAACAACACTATGACGTAGATGCCCTTAAGAACTTTGTTTGGAAGATGAGAAAACTGAGGCACAGAGCAGTTAAGCAGTTTGCATGAATTTCTGGAAAGGCTGAGGCCAGAAGAGATGAGGATGGACAGACAGACAAAGATGGATGGACAGAGCAGGAGAGAGTTGGACACATGCGGAGCGATATGGCCAGAAAGGTAGGAAGACACTGAAAGACACACATTTCAGGAACAAGGGATAATAATAATTTAAAAAATAATAAAAGATCTAACATTTATATATTACCTATTCTTTTTGAGATGTCATTGTAACTGGTTTATACACATTAAAGAGTTTTAATCTTCACAAATAACCCCATGAGGTACTCATTATTATGCCCAATTTTATGAAAGAGGAAATGGAAGCACAGAGAGGTCTATGTACTTACCCGAAGTCACACAGCAAAGCAGCAGTGTATCCAGGTTGCCTGGCCCTGAAGCCCATGTTTTGAGCTCTCTGTTATGCCGCCTCTCTCCGGTATGTCAGGAAACAGCCTCTGAAGCTGAGGGACAGGTGAGCCTGAAGGGACACAGATCATGGTGGCCCACCTGGGTCCACCATCCCTTACCTGAGCCACCTGGCCTCAATCCCACCTGCAGGTCAGGTGCAGCCGTGGCCAGAGAAGCTGGGGGCATTGTGGAGGAGGGGAGGGAATGCGGCCACAGAGGGACCCCCCACACAGAGCGCCCCCTCTTACCGTACAATGGAAAGAATAAGCTCCTTCTCCCTCCCGCACCTGGGGGCTGGCTGAGCCAAAAAAAAAAAAGAGTCAAAAATCTCCTGGACACAGCGGAGCAGAGGCTACCAGGTTAGGAATGTCATCTGCTCTGAGGCCCCCAAGGCAGCCCTGGCCACTCTCTCCTGGGGCTCCCCAGTGCAGCCCTTAGGAACTGACCCCTGAGTTCCACCTGGTGGCCTTGGGGACAGCTGGATCTGAACAAACCTCGAGGGTGGAAGGGAGACGCCGCCCCTGTTTTATTCAATAACATAAAGCTAAATTGGGGCAGATTCTATTACACAAAGGGAAGCGTTTCCCTACTTTAGTATGGACAATGGGGCATTTGGTAGGAAAAAGTCCACAAAGCCTGGTGCGAGTGGCTCCCTTTCCTGCTCCCGTGCCAGAAGAGAGAGGCCGGACCGAGTGGTGCAATCTTGAGGTCCCCTCCAAAAGTGGAGAGATGGACAGAGGGACTTTGGGATACAGAGAGTTGGAGCTCACTCCAGCCTGGGGGAGGTGGGGTCACAGAGAACACGGTCTGATCACATGCAAGGTGGGAGGATGGCTGGGGGGGGACCACCCTGGGGGCATCTCCCAGACCCTCTGCAGCGACAGGTGGGGGAACCTCAGCAAATATCAAAGGACCCTTGTAGACCAAAGGCCTGGGAAGCCCCCGTCTTTCTGGTCCTGACCAAGCTGAGTAGTCAGTGATCACCCGATGAGGATGTAGGATGGGCAGGGACCCCAAAAGTGGCTGTGACATTTCCTGCCAGGTGAGTGGGGGGAGGGGCAGTGGGCTTGGAGCAGATTAAAATCAATTTAGATCTGTGCTGGCCACTACAGTGGCGGCCACCAGCTATAGTGGCGAGCATGGTCGAGGAACTGGCTTTTAAATTCTAGTTAGTTTTAATTCATTTAAATGCAAACACTGATGCCTGCTTCAGTTATTGGGAAAGTTTGAAGTACACTTGGAACAACCTGAATGCGTAAGTCTACTTTTTCAACTTTCAGTTTTATAGACTCTAAATGCAGATCAAATAGTTCCGATGTAAATTTAACGTCCGAATTGAGATGCACCATCAATGAAAAATATACACTGGATTTTGAAGATCTGGTTTGAAAAAAGAATGTAAACTCTCTTCTTATTGATCTTTTTATGTTGGTTACTTGTTGAAATGATAACAACTTGGATAGATTGGGTTAAATAAAATGTTACTAAAATTAATTTCCTGTTTCTTTTTCCCTTTTTAAATGTGGCTACTAGAAAATCTTAAATTACGTACATGGCTCGTGTTATAATTTTACCAGACAGCACTGATTTGGAGGAATAAGGAATCAAAAGTTAACAAAACAAAAAAGCTTAAGTGGTATTAAGTGGCGAGTGAAACTGTCAGAAGCAATTGGAACTGTTTCAAATGCACAGTGAGGGTTTTTATGTTTGTTTGCTTTTTATTTCTCTATTTTGGCTACCCCAGGAGTGTCAGCTGGCTCTAAAAAGAGCTTTGTAAACAGCAGATCCTTGTCTGGACTGATCTGAATAGCCCTTAACTGATGCAGAAATCCTTTTACATGTAAATCTGATCCCGAAGACTTCTGATCACACTGAGAGTAAAAGGTAAAGGCCTCACCCTGGCCCCAAATCCCTGTCTCCTCCTCCCCCTTGGTTCCCTCTGCCCTCGTCTCTTACCCTCTCCCCCTCACTCACTCCTCACTCACTTGGCTCTAGCCTCTTCCTTGCTCTTTGAATATGTGAAGCATGTTCCTGCCCCAGGGCCTTTGCACTTGCTGCTTCTTCTACCCAGAATGCTCTTTGCCCAGATCTCTACCTCACTCACCCCTTTTTCAGATTTCTTGTTACATGTTACCTCCTCAGAGGGGCCTTCTTTGAGCCCCTGTCTAGAGTGACTTGATCTCTTTACCACATTTTATTATTATCAAGTATATAAATCTGCATTAGTTTCCTGTTGCTGCTGTAATAATTACCACAAACTTAGCAGCTTAAAACAGCAGAGATGCATTATTCTTTTACAGCTCTGGAGATCAGAAGTCCAAAGTCAGTCTTACTGGGCTAATGTCAAAGTGTCAGTAGGGCTGGTTCCTTCTGGAAGCTCTAGAGGAGGCTGTTTCCTTGCCTTTTCCGGCTTCTAGATGTCTCCTGCATTCCTTGGCTTGTGGCCCCTTCCTCATCTTCAAAACCAGCAATCGCATCATCCTGACCTCTGCTTCCCGTAGTCACATCTTCCCTGACTGCCCCTTCTGCCCCGCCTCTCCTAAGGACCTTTGTGGATACCTTGTGTCCCCTCCCCCCCAGGATAATCCTGGATCATCTCCCCATCTCAAGGTTCTTGGCTTAATCGCACCTGCAAAGTCCCTTTTGCCATGTGAGGTCACATGTGCACAGATCTGGGGGATTCAGATGTGGTCATCTCAGGGCAGGGGCATTGTTCTGTGTGCTGAGAACTCACAACACAGTCAGTGAGTCGCTTGTGTATTGTGTCAGCCTCCTCTGCTAGACCAGGAGCCCTGTGAGGACAAAACATCCCTGCCGAGGCCACCATTATATCCCCAGTGCCAAGAACAATGCCTGACACACAGTAGTTGTTCAATAAATAGTCACCGAATGAACAAATGTCCCCAAGGACAGAAAAATTAGTGCCCTTAGGAACAATTCATTTACAGGAACAGAAACGATGTTGAAACTGTTGTTGCGTTTTACACTGATTTAAGAGACAGACTCTGGAACTCACACTTTAATTGTTCAAATCTCTGCTCTGCCACTGACTAGCTGGGTGATCCTTGGCAAATTGCCACGTGTCTCTGTGCCTCAATTTCCCATCTGTGAAATGGGGATGATTGTAGCATCTGTCTCACAGACTGCTGGGAGGGTTAAATGAGTTCATACGCACAAAGCAGTTGGATCTGTGCCTCGCACATTCGAAACACTTCATAAATGGTAGCTTCTATTGTTATTATTCATGTTATGGTGCAAATATCTGAAACAGCAGTTGACAAAATGTGGTGCAAACCTGAGCGTAGGCAATTCATGTGTTATACCAAATAGATTTTAAAAACCCAGCAACACCTTGGAGGACTCTTACTGTCTTCACCTGAGTTCGCCTTGAACTCAAGGAGTGAGGATACAGTACATAGGTCCCATTTCGGAGCTGAGTCTTGACTTCATCCTCCTACCCGAACAAATTCAGCTGCCAATTTGCTGATCAAAAGCAGGTTCCCTTCTTAAAGGGGAAAACCATGGTTGGTATTTTCTCTCTGAAACGGGAGAGGAGAGACTTATCATTTCTGGCTCCGCAAAAGGAACATGCTTTCTGGTTATGAAATAAAATTAACTGCAATTCCGCTGGTCTCTACCCGGCCACACATCTGGCTTTTTTTGTTTGTTTTAATTGGTTACCAGTATTCAAAGACTAGGAGATTTCAAATTTCTCTTGAAGAGGCCAGGGCATGGGTCAAGGTCATGCCGCATCCCCACGTGGCCATAATCCATCATCAGCAGGCTCTGAGTGGACACCCCGGGGCACCCTGCGGTTTTCCCTGCCCCCCCCCCCAATCTGCTTCCTTGTTTACATTTCCTGCCTGGCCCCAGGGGGTGGCTGAGTCTGTGACCCCGTGGAGAAAAAAAAAAAAATAGTGGAGACAAGGACACAGAGAGCCGTGGCTAAAAAGCGATCAGAGGGAAAGCGAGTCACAAAGGACAACGCACCAACAAAAATAGTCATACATCATCCTCACCGTCATTATCACCGTCATCATCATCACAGTTACTCTCGCAGGGTACTTACCTTGTGCCAGGCGCTATTCTGGGCTCTTCACAAATGGTAACGCATTTAATCTCCTCAACATCCTACGAGGTAGGAACTACCATCCCCCTGCTTTTTTAGATTAGAAGAAGGAGGCGCCAAGAGGCTGAGTTGTCTGCAGACGTCGGAGCGGGCCGGTGGGAGAGCCGGGAGGAGAACCGCCCGCGTCCCGGGAAGGCGCGCCGACCCCTGCGCCACACCGCCCCCTTGTGGAGACGCTCGTCCACGCGACAGGGCAGACACGACGAGAGCCCAGATGGTGTCTGCGATTGTCGCTGCCACTATGATGACTTGGTAAGTTGGAGGCGTCGCCATCAGCCTCTCTGTTCATTCCGGACCATGGTGACCCTGGGGGGGCGGGGTGTCTTCCGGAGCCATCTCCCCCTTGCTCTGTGCACGCGTACACTCAAATAAAGACAACGCAGATGTTCATAATAACCATCAACCACTCACATGCATGGAGCGATTACAGTCATTTCTAACTTGAGTTGTACTTAATCTTGTAGGATAAAATCATGAGGCCGCCTTTTAAAAAAGAAACGATTCATTAAGATCATTTCCCCATTTTAAAAGGAAGTTGATTTTTCTCAGTGAAATCCTCGCTGGCTAGATTTGTTAGGGCGTTGGGGCGGGGATATGAAAGAAAACAAACCCTTCTTTGCTTCTACTCGCGGGGAGAATATCAACACCAGTTGCTAGCATGTGCTAAGCGTATGCTCTGTAAAACTGTTTTAAAGGCTTTACACAGATTAACTTGTTTATATTCCCATCCACCCTAGGAAATTGCTACTGTTTCTCTCTCTGCTGTAAACAGAGAGAGATTAAGATCATTTTCCGAGGTTACACAGGAAGGAACAGCTGAGTCTGAACCCCGGGACTCTGGCACCAGAGTCTGGGTGTGTGTGTAACATCATTTCTATTTAGTTTCTTGGATAAAAATATTTTCATGTAGCACAAAAATAAAATAGGTTTATTAAGGAGGTATAGAGTGATGAACCTCCATTCTGACTCTGTCTCCCATCTGTCCTGTCTTCATCCCTCTTCAAAACGTAACCACTAGAATGAGTTTCTGGGGTCATCTTCCAGGGTTTCATTGCACATAAAGCAACAAATACAAAGAGGCGTTTTTATTTTCCTCTTGCCTTTAGCCACCAGGCGGGGCTCCTCCCAAAGAAAGGCGTCTCCTGCTGCTTAGAACACCTGGTGCATTCTTTTTCCTGTTATAAGCATGGAAGACCTGAAATGCCTGGTTAGTTGCAAGGTTTGTGAAACACTGCTTAGGTAATTACATAACTTATAAGACAATGGCTGGTGTGAAAACTGCAGATGATTCATGATTATATCTATGTCTGTAAAGCTTTCTGCTGGGGAGTTTTTCAGCCTGGAAGAACTCGGTGGGAGGGATTTTTTTTTTCCCCCTAAAGGAACCTTATTGCTCATTTTGCAATGACTAGAGCTGGTCAGAAAATGGATACTGAAAGCAGAGCCAATAAGATTGAAAGGAAGCTGGGCATTGGTGGCGCACGCCTGTAATCCCAGCACTTTGGGAGGCCGGGGTGGGAGGGTGGCTTCAGGGCAGAAGTTTGAGACCAGCCTGAGCAACATAGTGAGACCCTATCTCTATAACAAATAGAAAAATTAGCTGTGTGCGGTGCTTTGTGTCGCTAGTCCCAGCTACTCGGGAGGCTGACGTGGAAAGATCTCTTCAGCCTAAGAATTTGAGATTATAGTGAGCTTATGATGACACCACTGCACTCCAACCCAGGCAAAGGAGTGAGATCCTGTCTCGAAAAAAAAAAAATTAAATGGAAAATGCATCTAGAGAGATCTTGGGTGGTGATGACGTGTTTACTGAGCACTTCCGATGTGCCAGACACATTTTTTTATTAGAACATTTTATTTTGAAATAGTTCAAAACTTGCAAGAAGTTGCAAAATAGTACAGAGTTTCCATGTACTCTTCACCCGGTTTCTCCCAATGACAACATCTTTCGTAATGTTAGTACATTGTCAAAATTAGGAAAATGATGTTGGTACCATGCTATTAACTTGGGTACAAGGCCGGGCGCAGTGGGTCACGCCTATAATCCTAGCACTCTGGGAGGCCAAGGTGGGAGGATCGTTTGACACCAGCCTGAGCAAGAGTGATATCCCGTCTCCACTAAAAATAGAAAAATTGGCCAGGCATCGTGGCATGTACCTGTAGTCCCAGCTACTCTGGAAGCTGAGGTAGGAGGATCTCTTGAGCCCAGGAGTTTGAGGTTGCAGTGAGCTTCGGTGACACCATTGCACTCTAGCTGGGGCAACAGAGCCAGACTGTCTCAAAATAAAAAATTATACCATGCCTGTAATCCTAGCACTCTGGGAGGCCGAGGCGGGTGGATCGTTCTGAGCTCAGGAGTTCGAGACCAGCCTGAGCAAGAGCGAGACCCCGTCTCTACCAAAAATAGAAAGAAATGAATTGGACAGCTAAAAATATATATAGAAAAAATTAGCCGGGCATGGTGGTGCATGCCTGTAGTCCCAGCTACTCGGGAGGCTGAGACAGTAGGATTGCTTGAGCCCAGGAGTTTGAGGTTGCTGTGAG
>RJWJ010045508.1:0-11721 GCA_004363605.1 Indri indri
GCACGGCTGAGTCCTCTTATGCCTTTGAGCTGGTTTCTACTTGTATTTAAAGTTTTGAAGATATAATTAGAATATGGTGAATTCACGTTACTTTGAAGCCTATAATTGTATGAATAATTTTGAATTCCATTAGACAGACGGGACATATCACTGCTTCTCTTTGTGTATGATTTCAAGGACCAGATTCGTTGCATATTTATGTGTAATTTAGTCAGTTAATTTCTTATGATTGAAATAGCTCCTTTCATTTCTAGGTTTATCTTGACTTAGCATATGACAATCATTTGGAAATAAAAGAAACTGTAAATGAGAAAAGAATAGTAGTAATATGAATAAGTTTACAATTATCCTTTTTATGAACAAAATTACCATAAGAAATCTCTGATATTTTGGAAAAATGAATATTGTCTCATTCTTTGCTTATTTAATTTTCTCCTCAAGGAACAAAACTTTTTTTTTAAAATCCTTTACTGGCTGTTAAAAGAATAGAAATCTTCCATCCTTAATGAAATTTATCTTTGTTATCTTGCTATTGATTCTAATGAAGAATTAGAATTTTGGCTCACTCTAGCACAGGTGTGAGTTTTTCTAAGCACTTTTATAACATATAGGTCAAGAAGAAAACCTTCATAGAAGCACTATTGATTTATTTGTTCATCTTGCTTTAACTGGTTACTTTTCAAGGGAGTAGTTTTTGCTTAGATCTTGGTTTCTAAATATCATTTCTCAGTAAGTAGAACCAGGAATTTTTGAGAAATGGCTGACCCAGGGCTGGGAAAGGGAAGATACAAAAGCCTGGGACGTTTTTTGGAGCCAGAATTTAAGGAAGTGCTCAAAATATTTGATGGGAGTGTGTCTAAAGGCCAGAGAAGCCAGCTGCAAGAGGCTTCTGGTGGCCAAATTAGGACAATTTGAGCATTAGAATAGATGATGACGGCAATAGATTATGAACCATCGAATGAAATAAGAATCTAGGTGTTCATACTTAATGAAAGGTAGTTAGATAGATAGAGGGAGAAAGAAGGGAAAGCTTGTCCTTGCAGTGGAATGCCAACCACACATCCGGAAGAAATGATAGGATTAGAAAATTGCCACTGGGCAACCATTATAGTAAAAATTGACTGTGGCCAGAATCATCAACGAGGGCTACTTCTAGTGCAGGGACTATCTGATGAGTAATAGGATATTTACATCATCTCAAACTCTCTCCCCACAAACTACTGATTATAAAAGGAAAACTAGTAACTGCACTGTGGAGACACCAGATTCCACCTTTGCTGAGTAGCTAATGTTACCACCGAGAGCAAAAGGACCTCCTGGGCTTCTGTGGAGCCTGGTAAATTCACAGCTTTGCAGATGGGGTGTTGCCAAAGACACGCTGAACGAGTGAGAAAGAACGTCAGAGCATCCAAGCTGAGGGCCGCTTGGTCCGATAACGGATGAGTGTTATTGTCATGAAAGACAAACGCAGATTGAGGAACTGTTCTGGGTCAAAGGAGAGCACAGATGTTACAGCTAAATGTGAAAGTGATCCTGGACTGGATCCTGTCCTGGGAAAACGTTATACAGGACGTTGTTGGGACAATGACAAAGTTAGAGTTTTATTATTAGAATACAATGTTAAATTTTCTGAATGCTATATATGTGCTGGGATCATGTTAGAGAGTGTTTTTTTCTTAGAAAATACACACTGAAGTATTAAGGGGTGAAGGAGCATATTGTTTGCAACCTCTCCCCAAATGGTTAGAAAAAATGTTCCCAGAGAAAGGAGCGAGCAATGTGAAAAAATGGTAAAAAATTGGTGAACCCGGTAAGGGCATACAGGAGTTCATTGTTCTATTCTTGTTAACTTTTCTGTAATTTCGAAATTATCTCAAAGTAACACATTAAAAGAAGAAAGTGGAAAAAAAATATTTTTAGGATGTGAAGGTGGTGAATATATTTTTAGGACCTGCAGATAAGCAAGTGATTAGCAAACAATAAAAACTCTTTCTCTATTGGTAGATTGGTAATAGAATGATACATTAATACAAAAGTGATATAAGTTAGGTTGACGATCAAGAAATTCATTATCAGGGGCTGGGCATGGTGGCTCACGCCTGTAATCCCAGCACTTTGGGAGGCCAAGGCAGGAGGATTGCTTAAGGCCAGGAGTTTGAGACTAGCCTGGGCAGTATAGCGAGACCCCCATCTCTACAAAAAAAAAATCATTATCAGCATATTATGGGTACATTTTTTAAAAATTTTGAAATACTTCATCGTATTTGAAGTTGATAGAATGTGTATATTTTTTCATGGCCTAATTACACCATATTTCATTGATTTTAGATGATGTTGATTTTAAGATTCACCATTGCCATTAAGAAAGAAAAAAATATTGCCAATTATAATTCTAAGACAGTGTCAATTGTATGATGTATCTGATTTCAGGGATGTTAAAAATGTGGAAAAATATGTCTAAAATATATGAGACTGGGTATATTAAAATGTTTCAGTAGGTAAATAATTTAAAGCTGTTTCTTATTTTAATGACTGCGACATCGTGATTTTAGTCAGAAAACTGAAAATCTATGATGCACATCTGCTAAAAATGGCACATTTTATAATTGATACTGGAAGATGTTCTTATGACTGTGCTTAATGTGTCTTCTGCATTTGCATGGCTTATTTGATAATGTATTTGTGCCCCGAAGCGATCTTTTTAACAAGTAGTAATTTTTACGCTGGTATTCTCAGGGACTCTTAAACACAGAAGGACTTTTTAGAATCATTTCCTTTGACTCACTGCTCACTGAAATAATGGCTGTGATTCCCCACAGATGCTGCAGTTGGAGAAGAAACTTGAACTTGAACTTGAGGATGATGCGCGAGTCATTGCTTGCCGGTTCCCTTTCCCGCGCTGGACCCCAGACCACGTCACGGGGGAGGGGATAAACACCGTGTGGGCGTATGATGCGAGGACTTTTAGAGGAGGTGCAAAGAGGCCCTGAAGATCCACACACTTCCAGTTGGTCATTCAGATATAAACTTTACTGAGAGCGCTTTTCTGAAACATTGGGGTCTTCTCTGATTTTGTGGAGACTCACAGCAGCTGTGTCTTTAGCAACAGAGCATGTTTTTCTTTGGTGTAGAGTGAGGAATTACTGTTACTTCCCTTAACTTTAGGAGAAAACAAACAGAAGAAAAACAGTTAAATTTAAAATTCACTTTTAATGGTTTATTCTGAAAAACATGCTCACTGGCTTTTCATGCATTTGGTCGCATGAAAATATGAAGGCATGATGGTCGTGTTCATGGGTAGGAAAGATGTCTACAGCTCTTCACATTATAAACAGTATGGTTTAATGCCACAGATGAGGAGGAGTGATTTTTAAAGAGAGTAATGTATTCATATTAACAAATGCTTGCAGTTTCCTATAACTTTATTCATATGTAAGTTTTCTTTCTTTCTTTTTTGTACTTCATGGCAAAATTAATTTTTTGAGGGATTCAGAACGGTATTTATATTTTATAACATTTGTTAGGAATAATTTGTTCCAAGGCTAGATTACTGTATTTCATTGAATCTAAGATGTGTATATATACATGTGTGTAAATGTGTGTGTGTATATATGTATATACATTTTAATATTTTCTGAAATTGTGACATATCTTCCAGTGGAAGGTGTTCGATAGCTTTAATTGGCAGTGTTGTACATCATGTATGTATATGTCAACTACAATTGATAGCATCTTAGATTTAATGAAATGTGATATTCAGAGAAGATACATGATAATAGTGGGGAGTTGGTAACGATTAATAGCAAAATAAGTAATCGTGAGCTTTGGCATAGGCTGACCTGAGTTCCAGTCCCTGTGTTGTCATCAGCAGGAATCTGTGGACCTGTGACTTGGCGTCTGTGAGCCTGGGCTTCTTGAGTGTCCCTGCGGCTGGGGTAGTGATAGCTGAGCAGGGGACCAGAGACCAGTTTGTTAAACCCACGGCACGCGGTCTTTGGTCCGTAAATGGCATCTGTTGTGTCAGGCACTAAGGAAAAGACTATTCAAGGAAGTTGCAGATTATTTCTGCTAGTCACGATTTTACAAGAGCAGCCATTAATTTAATATTTCTCATTTATGAGAAGAGACTGGACTGATTTAAATAAACAACAAATTAAGGAAAACCTTTGAATGTTAGTAGACATGTTTCATATATCTGAAAAAAGAATATTGCATAGTGGTTTGAATAATCCCTGCTTATCACAGAGAGAAATGGAACTCCCAGTCACACACCTGTAACCTAAATACCCAGCTGTCTCAATGGGGATTTAATAAAGTAAGGTAGTCACATCTTTAAACTTATAAAAATACGATCAATTTGATAATTTTCATTTAAATGAGAACCATCTGGGGACATGTTCATTCATTCATTCAACAAATATGTCTTGAGTATCTGCTGTGTGATTCCACGGTGAACAGACTTGCAAAGCCCCCAGCCTCCTGGAACTCATATTCTGGAAGCGGGAGACAAACAAGTAAGCCAGTCTTAGTGTGCAAGAGGAATGCGATAGCACAGAGGGCGGCTGTGTGTGTTTGGGAGCGGGGGTGGGACGTTGCAGACATCTCCAGGCTTTGGGTGGCTGCCATCTGTTTGTGTCCCACCAGCCCCTCCTCTCCTTATGAAGCATGGGTTCTCTCCCGTGGTGCGTAGTTTTGGTGGGAGGGCAGTTCTTGGTGTGTGCTTCTCACTGTCTCCTTCCGCTATAGCCAGTTCTGCCTGTGACCTGTCTGGGCACACTTGGAGAGCGACCTGTGGGAGCTCCTTGCCATGCAGATGCGGTGGTAGGGGAGGGTTTTGTGGAACTTTGGAGGGATTCAGCAACTTTCTAGAGGTGTTCCTGGTGGATCTGTAGAGGCATCAAGCTATGTGCGGAGTTATTAGTAACTTACCATTTTTGGAGTATCTCCTTTAGTTTCTCAAGAATTCAGTGATGCTTGGTCCTACAGCCTCAGAGTAAGACAGACCATTTCATAGAAGTGTTGCGATTCATTGAGTCTGCAAGATCTTTAATTGCTTTTTAATATTGTGGCTTGTTAATTGAACTGTACAATAAGGATTTTCCTATAGAAGTTATTGTGGCCTCTCTGGCTGATTTGAATTTTTATCAGTTATTAGGTTAAGGACATTGATCACATTTGCACATGACACAAGTCTGGGAATGAGAGCTACTATTGTTAGCTGTCAAACAGAAGATTTATAAATGTATGTGCAGATTGAAATCAGGGGCCAGTTCTAACTTGATAAAATTTAAAATTAAAAAGAGCTATAGAAAGATAGTTTAGAGTGACGCAGCCTAACATGACCCGGGGTTAATAGAAATGGGGGTTTCTGTTAACACTCAGGCCAGTGGCCTGAGCGAGCTGCCCTCTGAATGCATCTTCTTCCAAAAGCAGGATCCCACGAACACAAGCCCGTCTGTCCCAGGTGGCCCTGTCAGACCCTCAGTCGCTTCTGGTGTTCACACTCCCTCAAATACTTAGCTCCACCAAGTGTGCATGAAACCAAGTTTAAAAGATTTCAGAAGAGACTCTCTTCCAGAGGCCATGGCTGGGAAACGGTGTACACTGTGACAAGCCATAGCCACACAGAAGAGAAGAAATGCACAATTCTTGACATTTAAGCCATGCAGCCAGGTGCCATCTCTCTGCCAAAGTACTTTCCCTGATGGCCAAAGGTACGAAAGCCCTGACAATGAAGAAATGAATGCTCTGAAGTCCAGCAGTCTTCTAAGCGTGTGCTATTATATGTCTTTCTTAGCTTATCCCTGGCTGAGCACATTCCAAGAAAGACCCCTTTGTCATTGCAGAGCGTACTACTGAGTCTACTTAAGTATCAACAAACAGACACACAAGAAGTATACCCACTGGTTGTGTGTGTGTGTCTGGTCGCCTTTGTGGCCCTACATGCCATAGAGTGACCAGCTTTCACTGAGACACCTGAAGTCATCTGGGCCACAATGGAGCATTCCTCACCCAGCTGGGCAGCAAAGCCTGCTGGCCTCTGACCCAGGCTTCTTGTCCTGGAGCAGGGAAGCTAGCAGGTTGGGAAGGAGATGGGCAGAGGCTGTCCTGCAGCAGGGACACTAGTGGGCCAGGAAGGAAGTGTGCAGACACTGCTCGCCTCCTACCCTGGAGCCATTCTCCCCTGTGTCTTGCTAACAGATCCCCTAGTTTTTCAGGTGTCAGGATCAGTGAGTTCATCACAGGGACCCTGCCAATTGTCTGGTTCCATTCTCCTTTGCTGTGGGTGCCAGGGTGGGTGGTGGACATGTGACCCTGTTCCTGCCAATGAGATCTGAGGGCATGTCTGCTGGGAGCTTTGGGAAAGGTTTTTGTTGCCAATAGAAAGAGATAGGTGACGAGTGAGTATCCTTCCTGTCTTTGGACATGCAATGTTAGGTGGTAATACCCGGAGCTTAGCAGCCACTCTGTGACCATGAGGGGAAAGTGACGATGGAAGCCAAGATGCTGAGGCTGGTGGAGCAGACAGATGGAATGACCCAGAGCCTGGGGATGCTGCTGAGCTGCTGAACCAACCCTGAGCCTCCTGCTTCATGACGTCCTCTGAAGTGAAGTAATAAACCCATTTGTTTTAAGCTGCTTTTACATGGGTGTTGTGTCGTTTGCACCCTATGTTGTCGTGATGCAGGTAGGAGCGTTGTAAGGCTGACCTGGGGCGGGGAGCCACAGTGTGGAGTGGCAGGCACCATGGGGCCACTGTCCCCTTCTGGCGAGGACTGGAGGAGGAGGCACTTTCTAGCAAGGTTGGACAGTGCATCCGGAGCATGTAAGGGGTGGAGAGTTCCCAGGCAGAGAGCCCCACGCACAGACTAGCTGCCAGGAGTGGTGTTTGGGGGACTCTACCAAGTCAAGAGGGCTGAGAGGTGGGACTGGCCTTCGCAGGGGATCGAATGGCTCCTGAGAGACCCGAGTCACCCCAGGAGGGCATCGTGTTCTTGGGGACATGGGGAGGGGTGGGTCACAGCATAGCCTCAGCGATATCCCTGCACCACAGGGAGTTTTATAGGGAAAGGGACTAGGTCTCCGGATTAGAAAGGAATCAGGGAAGCCAAGGGAAGAAAACATCCTCAGACGCCCTCTTGGCAGGCAGGGCTGGTTGCCAAGCATAGGAGCTGGTAGCTGTGCAGGGCCGCCCTAGTCTAGCGCCCCAGCACCGCCTAGTCTTCTGCTGGCTCCAGCCAGTGTCTCCTTAGCCCTCGTGAGGACAGGCATGGAGGGAGCCATGCTCCCAGAGGATTCTCTGGTGGGCCAGCTGCAAAGGGAGGCCAGCGACCCCCTAACGTGATGGTCGGGGCTGGTCAGCCGAACAGGCTCCAGAAGTTCGCTCGGCTCCCTCTGCATGACTGTTGGGGTGCAGTTGGCACCGCCCTTCTCTGGGGAGTTCTCCCTGGGAGGGGTCTCCTCGGCACCTCCCTTTCCTGGCTCACATGGAGGGTGCCTTTGGCATGGTCTGTCCCCAAATAGTGGTTTTGAATGGATGATAAAAAAAACTAGAAATAGAAACAGGAATAGAGGAAGCCACATTGATAAACAAGTGAATTCTGGATGGGAAAGTGCCTTGAAAATGTATCCTAAGAGCACAACCAAGGGGGTTGTGCACGTTTACTCTGGGGTTAGCGGCAGCACGACAGGTATTTTCAAATATTTGCGGGATTGCCACGCGGAAGAAGAAAGGATGGGAATGGACATTACTCTGTGCCCAAGGTTGCGTGTCCTACAACACCCTTCTCATCCTCATGGAGTTGCTCTTATCTTCTGTTTTTTTTTTTAATTTTAATCTGAGGGGAGTTCACTTGCACAGAGCCACAGCCTGTTGCAGGAGCACCGGCGCTCTGTTGTGCTTAGTCGCTTCCTTGCAATTAGGCCTGTTCCAATTGGCTTTGGGGAGCAAACTAAGGTCATTACGTGGATGCTAAAGGGACATGAAGTTTAAGTTCAATGTGAAGCACAGTCCTAATAAAGTCCTTTAAAGTAAGAATGCATTGCCTTTGGGCAGAGTTCCTTCCCCCAGACATGCTGGATCAGGGTCTGGACAGCCACTTGGTGGGGGTGTTGTAGAAGGGACCAGTGTGAGCAGGCACGGAGTCCTAAGATGATGCCAAACGACGAGCAGTTTCCCCATCTTAGCCTGAATCCTTTCAGCAGAGCTCCGTGGGTCTGTGAAGCGTTAAGACAGCCTTTGGCAGTCAAGGTGTTTCGCCCAACTGCAACATCCCCCCAAACGTGAAGAGGCTATGGCAGTTTTTTCTTCTGGTATTGCAAAACAACATGGTCAAAATATTGGGGAAGGTGGCGAGTGAAGATAAACTGTGTCAGAACTCCAGCCGCGAGGTGTGAGTGCGCAGAGGAGGAAATCGGCATCTCTAAAATCCCAGAGGGTTTGGCTGGTGCTGACACAGTTGTGCTAACCCCGCACCGATTTGAACCAGGGGGCTGTTCTTGAGGCCCCTGGTAGGAATGGGTCGCCGATGGTGCCTCATCCTCTTTGAAGTGATGCTGCCCCACCCGTGACCTAGTCAAGGGAGCAGCCTTATGAGGACAAAAAGTCCCCCCACCCCAACCTTGGCCCAGCTGATGGGACCAGGGTTGGGCTCTGAGCCAAAAGCAGGCTGGCCAGCAAGGTGGCCGGCGCAAAGAGATGAGATGAGCTGCTCAGTCCATGTTGAGAACTGGGGACACAGAAGCAGAAGTTAAGGTCACGAGGTTGAGGCCAGAGGAACTGCGACGGCCATGAGGGGAGACAAGAGGGTAACGGGCTCTGCTCTGAGCTCAGGGAGGCCACTGCCCTGAGGGGTAAGCCCTGCCAGGGGCTCGCCTGCCCACCGGCCAGCAGGGCCCTGGCACCTCAGTCCAGCAGGAGCAGAGCTAGCAGAGCTGTGGCTGAACCTTTGAGCATCCTAGCCTGTCTCCTTATCTGGTCAGCGTACATCATGTTCCTTGAAGAACTCCATTTATGAAACAGGTGATTTTGCGATGACTGGAATACTACTGATCATAGCGGCTGTTAAACACAAGGAACTTGTTGTCCCCAAAGACGGTACATGCTATATATTTAAATGGAAAAATGTATATTTATGTGAATTTAAGGATATCTGCACCTAAATAACACAATAAAGTTTCTGTGCTCAAATGGAAAACTTTACTTATCTGGGAATCCTTTTAGGCAGAATACTTTATTCCTTTGGAATGAGGTGCTTCTGTAATAATGACACATTATGATTATATTGCGGTTGGCGTACTTGTGACTCAATGGACTGGTGCAAATTGAACATGAACAAAAAGATCATATAACTTTTATAGGTGAGGGAAATTAGATGTCTTATTTTTCTAATTTAATATTGTGGTGTGAACATTATCCAGGACGGATTGATAAAATAATACCTCATTGATCACTGGGTTTAATTCAAGGCTAGAAAGGAGGAATCAAGTTAGTTTTCTTCTCTGACATTATAGGATGAAAAATTGGGCAGCAACATTATTTTTTTTATAAGAAGTAATCCAAACGCCAAAATAATTTCACAAAGCTTCACGTATGTCCCAAACTTGGTGGACACATTCAAGTAGCAAGTTCTGGTAGGGTTTGCTGTGAACAGAGCTTTGTGGTGTTTTTCATGTGGATGGTGAGATTTAAAGGAGAGACAGTGTAATGGGACACATTAGGCTAAATCCCGGTAAAGCCCAGCTAGCAGTCGGCAGAATTCTAAGATGGGTAAAGCTCCCACCTTGTTGGGGATCTTCCCTTCTTGCTCCCTATCCCTCGTCCCAGGCACTTACCATTTATCATTTTATCACGTGGTCTTTTTTTCATATGTCCACTAATCTTGGATTTAAGTGTCAGATTACATGTTGCTATTTTCAAGAGCATTTGCATTTTTTTTTTTTTTTTTTTTTGAGGCAGAGTCTCACTCTCTGGCCTGGGGCGAGTGCCGTGGCATCAGCCTAGCTCACAGCAACCTCAAACTCCTGGGCTCGAGCAATCCTACTGCCTCAGCCTCCCGAGTAGCTGGGACTACAGGCATGCACCACCATGCCCGGCTAATTTTTTCTATATATATTTTCAGCTGTCCAATTAATTTCTTTCTATTTTTTTGGTAGAGACGGGGTGTCGCTCTAGCTCAGGCTGGTCTCGAACTCCTGAGCTCAGGACGATCCGCCCGCCTCGGCCTCCCAGAGTGCTAGGATTACAGGCGTGAGCCACCGCGCCCGGCCGAGCATTTGCATTTTGTTAAGGACCTCCTTAAATCCGATTTTAGTGGGTCTGAAAAAGATGAATTTGTCATGGAGAAATGTCAGACTCCTTGCTGCCCCCTGGCCCTTGTCCCAGCCCAACCCACCCTGCTGGCATATGTGTCAGAGTTCAGAAAGGCAAACTGTCACCCTAAGTTTTTCTCAACCTGCAATTGTCAATTTGATGAGTGGAAAGTTACAGTCCAGAAACTTGGATGGTAAGGACAGCTTTCGTGTCCTGTCTGCCATGTTGCAGGTCTTTATATACATTGTTTTGAATTCTCATATTAACTTTGCAGCGTAGATATGCCATTTCTCAGTTGGGTAAACTGAAGCGGTTAGAGAGTGATTCGTTTGCCAAGGCTCATGCACTAATTAGGAAGTATTGGAGCTGGTATTTGAACACAGGCCTGCCTGATACTAAATCCTGTGTGTTTTCCTCGGTTCTGTGACCGGGGAATGGAGAAGGCTCTACTGCTGTGTAATCAATCCCACCTACTCAGGTAGCTGAGATATTAGCAACATTTGAATGACTCCGAACCTTGGGTTCTGTGCCTCTTTTGAATCAGAAAAACTCTTTTTGGGGAAGCACAGGGTGGTCCTTGAGTTAGAAGGATACGCATGCCCAAGATAAGGAAAAAGCAGCAGATTTTCCAGAATTATTCTACCCACATAGAAATGGGTAGATGAATGGTATCTTCTAAGCAGTATCGAATCACCAACTGCCTTATGCATGTATTTCACCTGAAGGCAGGTTAGTGTAAATATATAATTATGTTTGAAAATAAGCTACTTTTAAAGTTCAGGTGGTTCCTGGGTTACTGACGAGATATGTTCCTGAGAATATCTTTAAGTCAGAATTTCATGTAACTCAGATCCCTGATGAACAGCGCATATATGATAATAATAATAACAACAATACTGTAACAGCTCATGTGTGGTAATAATAATACAGTGTAATACTAAAATAATAAGTTACAGAAACTATCGTGCTCTTTAATTCAAGCAAACAGAACATAAAAACAAACTCGTCTGTAATGTTTAGATAGGAGATAGGGGAAATTTCAAAAAAGATTACTAAAGGTTAACACCCACCTAATGCTGCATCAGTGTCTTGCTTACCAGAAGGGGCATTTTTGAGGCAAGGAGGCAGCTGATATTAATCGGAAGGTGATGATGGAGCGGGTGCTGGAGGGTCAGGGTTGGATTGTGTTGCTGGAGAAGGGAGCTTACCACTTAATTTGGTTTCTTGAAAAAGATATCTAGGGTTGTTTGCACAGCCTTTTTCTTTTTTTATCATAAACGGCCTTGTAGCTGCTGATGTTCTCACCAGCTGCATGGTTAACCTTTGTAAACGGCTCAATGTTACGATCTTGCTCCTCAAGCTTAGCAAATCCTGCTTCAATGAGACTAAAGGCTTTGGCTCGTTGTTTT